>APFE031719837.1:33197-190673 GCA_000404065.3 Pinus taeda
TGGAAATACTGTGATTGGGTTATGGTGCAGATCTTGGATCTGAGCTAAAGAGGGATCTCACCGGTTGATGGAGAACAAGATCTAAGGATAGATCGGGATCAAATGGTTTGAAATGATCTATCTCTATATATTTGATTATTCTTATTCTAGATCTATATACTGACGCTTATAATGATCTAATCTGGGTATAACTTAAGTTTGAAATCGCTGCAAGTCATGTTTCAATATTTATAGATCTGTACACAGGCTGGCTTTGGTGTAAGCGTGTATGTATGCAGGTTTGGTTCATTGTAGTAGTGTATACAATTTGAGCTACGATATTTGAAGTCACAAGTGGTTCTGGTTGTTGATGGGTTCTTATGGCAGTTTGAAGGTGTCAGTATTCTGCATATCCTATTTGGTTGATTGTGTTTAGCTTTAGTATTGATGGATGAGAACTAATATTGGATCAGGATCATAATGACTCATATTTATGTGATCTGATGGACTAGATCTAGGTGCTAACACATATATTATCCTTGTATATGTATTGATGTGGTGTTTGGGTGATTCAAAAGATTGATTGATTATATGCTTCAATGATATTAATGGGTCTGGTATGAAAATTGAATGAAACGTGGCCTTTCAGATTATGTGTTGTGCTTCAGGTGTATGCAGTATGAAAATTAATGAAACGTGGTACATGAAGGAGAGAAGATTGTAGGTCGGCACCTACATACTAGTATCTTAGCTAGTACAAGAGCTAACGGGGTGCTAGCTCCCTTCCAATAGCAGTTGGAGCATTATAATAGGTAGCAGCCTGCATACTAGTAAATGGATCGGCTAGTACAAGAACTATGGGGGTTGTAGCTCTCTGTAGGTAGAAGCCTGCATACTGGTATAAGACTGTACCAGTACAGAAATATTGTAAAAGGATTTTCTTATTAAGAAGAAGATTGAGATGACTTGCAGCAGGTGGTTTTCTCCCACACAGGGTTTCCACCTTATATCATGGTGTTCATGTGTGTGGCTTATGTGTGATGATCTGTTCTATTTTACTGCACCTGTTTACTGTTAATATGGTTGATAATGTTCTAATGCACTCATTAAGGATCAACTAACTGAATCATAAGAAGTTGTGGAAGTAGCATATATGAATCTGAATATGGAAATGAAAAAGTTTTATTGATGTGATAATACTGATTCACCCCCCCCTCTCAGTATTATTTCCAACAGGAATTGCAGCAAAAGGAGGGATAACTACATTGAAAAGGACAACAACGATGAAGTAAATAAAAATGGATGAAAGTTGATGAAATGGAGATGTAGAATGGCTTTGTGGAAAAGAATCCTATAATAAATGTATTTACATGGATTGCAGTAAAGTGGAATGCATTTTCAGAACAATTAGAAGTTATCAAAAATGCCCTTTCTCTTTTCTCTCTATTTTTTCCCTTTCTTTCTTTTTAAAATTATGGAAATGAATTTTTTGAAAATATAGTTGGCATATTCATCATAACAACAACCTCCAAATCTAAATAAGTAGCCAAAACCTTGATAAAAGCATATTTAGACAACGGTTTTTGATAGAATCAAAGATGATGACCATTGGTCGTGAGTGATATCTGATCATCATCAATATTACACAACTTCACAAAGCCATTGTCATAAACAATGTCAATATTGTAGGGTCCCAGTGAACAAGTATAAATATTTCTTTGAAAATATTCGAACCTTGAGTTATATAAGATAACTCAATATCCTTCTTTAAACATCTTATTCTCAATGAATTTATTAGGCCACCTTGTTAATTTTTGTTGAATAATAAAATTATGTTATAAGGTTGCATGCTAAATTTCATCAAGCTTGGTAATTTGTTCCAAATGGTGTTCCTGATATTCTAAAAGTTATAATCATACTTCTAGCGTAGTTAGTAATGTCTTGGCCTCAAACTCAGTTGGACGTAACAAGTTCTTACCATAAATAGGCTCATATAGTCTAAATTCAATACTGTTTTGCTAAGTAATTTAATAATCCCATAGAGATTTTAGAAGTCTAGTAGCCTAATATCTGCAATGGATCTACACAATCTTGGTCAATATTGATTCAAGAACTCTATTAGTTAATTATAACTGACCAATTTTCTATGGATGATATGGTGTATATATCTTATTTTGAATTTGATATTGAGTAGGAAGAGATCAAATTAGATTAAAGGGAACTAGCTCACGTGCTCTATAACAATTTCTCATGATATACCATAGTAGAAAAATATTTACTCATAATAAAATATACTACTACTTGTTCTATGGTCCTTGGAAATGCCTTAGCTTCACTACCCAATTAATTACATAAGATATTCAAACCAAAATATGAGGATTTTTCCTTGATGGGTGAGATAAACTCCAAAAAGTCAAGGGTTTATTTCTCAAAAGTTTCTACCAAAATAAAAGTTTGAAATGGTGTTAATATTATATAATATAGATATAAAATAGATATAAAATACGTTGTCCCATTCTTTGGTAACTATCACAACTTAACAGATATTACTTGTACTATCTAAAAATGATTGGCTAGTGATAGCTTAGATGTAACACTTTATATCCTATTCTTTCATCAATGAAGTGTCCTCTGCATGATACATCATGAAAATATTTTAGGATGTCATAAATTTCATCTTCTCAAACATAATGATGGGTTATTAAATTTGGATATGTACAAAACATACATCCATGGACCCAAGAGTACATGGCACTTTTCTTCATGATTTTATATCTTTCTCTTGGTGAGAGATGTGCTGGAAGATTTCCTGCATCCAAGTAATTAATAATATTTGCAAACCATAGTGTGTGAGTAGATAAAGAAAATAAATGTTGGTCAAGAAAAAAATCATCAACATGAGTAATAACCCAATAATTTGTTAAGCAAGAGAGTAAATCAACAATAATATTTTCTCTCCCAAGATGATCAAGGAAGGTGATGTCAAGTTCCTATAATAGTTATAACCAGCTAATTACCATATTGTTAGTAATTAGTTTATTCATTAAATATCAGATGATAGAGGGATAATCTACACGAAATAGGATAACTAGTAATACAATGATGAAATTTATTAAATGCATACTCTACTACATGGAATTATTTTTCACTCATAATGTAGTTTAATTTTCCAAGAGCCTATTTTTTGCTAATGAAGTAAATTGCACAGGAATTTTCGTCTTCTTTTTGTCTTGGTACTACCCCAACTTTTGTTTTTGAAGAATTGATAGAAATGAAATGTTAAGGACCAATTTGGTCCCCATAATGCTGGTGCTTCAAATAATTTTTTCTTGAGAGCTTCAAAACCAATTAGACATGAGTTAATCCAATAAAATTCTATATCTTTATTAAGAAATGAAAATAAATGAGATGTTGTCCTGGGGAGCAACTCAATTGGTTAATTTGAAGCTTGTGAAATTGTGGAGAGAATGCAACATAGGTTGAAATCCCCCTGTAGCAAGCCTGATTTAAAACAAGGAGGACATGTCATAAACCCCCAGCAGTTTACTACTAGTTACGTGTTAGGCGGACTACTAGGTTCCTTTGGGAATAAAAAAATAAAAATAAACGAGAGGTTATTTTAGTAAAGTTTTCAATAAATCAATGATAGTAACCAACATATCCAAGAAAAAAGCAAACATTTTAAATTTTTGGTATTGGAAGATTGGATATTACCTTGATCTTTACAGGGTCCACCTATATGCCTATAGGAGAAATGTGGATTCCTAGCACAATCTCTTCATTTAACATAATTTACACTTATCATTATTGAGTGAGATATTGGTTTCTTGACATGTTTTTATTACCTTATGAATATTATTCCATTCTTCTTCAAATGTGTTACCATAGAATGTAATTCATCCAACACAATTCTATACATTCATAGATAGAATCAGAAAATATGCTAAGGACAACCCTTTGGAAGGTTGCAAGTGCATTACAAAGACCAAAGGATTGTACTTAGTAGGAAAAAATCACCCATGGGTATGTAAGTTTCTTTTGTCTTGATCTTTAGGGGAAATAGAGATTTGATAGTATACTCGACTCAAGTCATCCAGAAAAGAAAAATATTTTTGTCTTGCCAATGCGTCTAACACTTGGTCAAAGTAAGGTAGGGGAAAAAAGCCTTTTAATTCTAGCCTTTTTTCTTTCATGATAGCCAAAGCATATTTTCTACTTAATTTTCTTTTAGGAACGATTACTAGGAAAGAATCCCACTAAATACCAAAGATAGGATACATAAAATTAGCATAAAGAAACTTTTGTAGTTCCTCCTTCAGTATTTCTAATATTGTGGAATTCATTCATGTTTTGGGTTGTTGGATGGGATGGGATTCTCCTTTATATAAATGTGATGGGTGCAAAGGTCAAGATGAATTTCTTTTATATCAATATAACCCCATGCAAAAGCATTACTTCTCTCTTGCAATAATGTGACTAGTTTCCCTTTTTGTGAAGTATTTAACCTATCACTAACATTCAAAGATTTACTGATTCTAGTGTTTATACATAGGATGGAAGAATCAATTATGATTAAAATGGATGGATGAAGCATGTAGTGTGATTGTGAGGAGAGATCAAGCATAGAACAATTTTCTTAATTATTTTGATCCAAAATATAATGAAATAAAATAGAAGATGGCTACTTAAAAAGACTTGAGTCTAAAATGAATTGATTGATCATGTCATCTTCATTCTCTTATTAGCAAGGTCATTTAATTTAGGGCAAGTAATTGCATGGTATTTTATTCATTATTTTCCTCACTATTGATCCAAGCAGGTGTATCATAATTAGTGTTCGGTTTAGCAGGAGGATATTGGTGGAGTCTCTTTAGGAGATTATCGTGTTCCCTAATTTACAACCAATATAAGCATCAATGGTAGACGACCAATGCCTACCTAAAATTAAGGAGTAATCCCGAATAGTATATTTTGGTTGTAATACCATGAAATATAGTGGGTATCCCTAGGATTCCATGGATACCATGACTTCTTCAAGGATTCTAGGATTCCCTTAGTTTTTATAATAGGTCGTTCAACTATATGGAGAACTATAGGAGTTTGTTGTAATTTGTGAGTTTAAAGTCCCCCATGTTTTCTTTCATCATCACATTTATGACAACTCCTAGATAAATTAAAGTGTTTGGAGTAAATATTTAATTTCATTTGAACATAAACAATATATCTATCTAGATATAAATAACTCTAGAATGGAGGGTAAGGTTAAAAAAAATAATTGTGTTAGCCACCATGATTATAACCTAATAAATGGGAATTTATATTACAATGGAAATATATGAGAGATCATGCAAATGGACTTCACATATTTCCAATGTGTTAATTTTAGGTGCAAGTGTTGGGATACCTTTGATCAAAATAATGTAAAGGAAGATTATGGTAGTGGGATAATATCTTTAAGCAATAAAAAAATGTGCGATGAAAAGAAAGTGTCTCCTCAGTTCAAAAAACATTGTAACCACATGGTGTTATTTTTCTTTTTAAAGCTTAGACGCACTAGATAGGAATAAGTGTTTTGAAATAAGACATTATCAAAATATTTCTTTGAGAAAAACATTGTTATCATTCCAAGTGATGAAGATAATCATATCAATGGAAACAAAGTCATATATAGACGTTTTATTTCAACATTTATATTGTGAATGTGTCATTTTTTATAGTTGTTTATAGTTGGTCAATTATATGGTTTTTTTTTTATGATGTTGGATATGAAAAGTTAACAACCATTTACAACTACCATTTTGAAAATAAATTAATTTGTTTTGATACTTCAAACTCTTTAATGACTTATGAATATATTTTAATTGTAATATCTATGTGTTGTCACTTTGAGGAGTTTCATAAAGGTGTTTTTAATAAATATTTATTGGCACACATTACACTAATAAAATTGTTTTTATGTGTACAAGAATCCTTCTGTTTTTTTAGCAATAATTTCATGTAACTAGTGGATAAAGTTTGATTATAACTAGATACCTCACTATATACTTTGCCTTGAAATAGTTCAATCAAACCATAATATGTACACAGCTATTTTATGTACTCAAACATATACAACAATTAAATCTGTTTTGATACATAGTAATAAGATGCACTAAATATTAAAAGCATTTTCTATTAAAGATTTTATGTGGTAAATGTGTTATTGCAATAAAAGGAGTCGACTGCAATTTACATTAGCACAAATCAAATTTATAATTTGGATAATACATATAAATATATCAAAATAAAAAATGTTAAAATCAATCTTAAAAGTAAAATTTATAAAAATATGATAATTTTTCACAAATATCATAAATCTCAAACAAAATTATTTACAATAATTAGTTGAATCAATTTCCTAATCCAAATGGTATATAGAACATGAAAGAGATACCCTTTTAGTAAACAACTTTAAATTTATATATATGGACATCTATAAAAATAAACAAATTTATTTTCATTCTCATTTTTTCTAAATACAACTAACTATAAGTTATTCATATTCTCTATATAAACTACATCCCAAAGAAACATCAAAGAAATTTGTAATAATCACTCCTATAAATATGAAAATATATTATCAAAGACACCTACAATCCAAAAATCAATATCACTACTAATGTGATAAATACCTACCGTTATCTCTACATGTGCTTATAAAATAAATCAACAATGATTCTCAAGAGGTTAATGAATTCAATTGATACATGTTCCTAATATTAACTAAAAGCATTTAATGAGGTCAATTGATACATATTCCCAATATTATCTAAGAGAATTTAATGAGGTCAATAAAAATAACATGTTCCATATCCATAATTGGAAGTTGTTCTTTGGGCATTTTTTTAATATTTCGTATGTCTACCATAGTTTGAAAATACATTGAAGATGAGCTCTATGAGAAGGCTTTACCTCCATGTAATACAAGTGGAAAAGGTCATCACCAATGACAAGCTAAGCATAAAGCATTACAATTATGAAATCAGCCACATTTGCACCTATAAATAAATAAATGGATGCAAATGGTAACATCACATCATAAAAATTGGCATACATTTGCCATTTGATTTAAATATATAAATTAAATAAGTGGATGCAAATGGTGTGCATGACAACAAAAAAAATGTTAACATTAGTTCTCACTAATATGTGAAAAGTGAAAAGAGATATTTTATTAAGATATTAAAATATGTAGTTGTCTATAATGTGACTTTTTGAAAGCTTTTCCGGTGAGTTTTTCTGGTCAAAATCCGGCAGCAATTTATTGGAATCGCAAGTTTGATAGCTAGTTTCTGCGCAATCAAAGCATCCCACGGGTTTTTCAGGGTGGTTAAAAAACCATTTTAACTGCAACAAATCAAGATTTAACTTCAATTTCTTCCGCCGAATTCCGTCACCGGAATCTCCAAAAATTCACATTATAGACAGCTCCTTAAAATATTCGTTATTGTGACGAAAATGGAGCAAATAATCCATAATAATGACAATAGTATGTATGTGATATAATTAATATGGAAATTTTTTAATATAACGAGTTAATTATAATAACTGAACTTTTGTCTTTAGTATATATTATAAATATGCATCTTATTATTATATTAATTTGTATTTTCAAAATTCTAAATAGATATTGAACTCTATTAATATTTATGACATAATAATTTAAAAATTATTTAAAATTTCCCTGTATTGCATCATGTTACACATACTTTTTTGTATGGATAGATCATGCTTGCCCACCTCTCAATGGTGGATTCTCCTTCAACTTGTCTTTTTGTTTTAATAATTCATTATATAAAAACAAAAGTGTGGTAAACAAATAAGGATGGGAACTACATCTTGTTTGATTGGTTGTTTAAAAGGGGATGATGATATTCCCCCAACAAAATTCAATTCCCTTAAAAATGTGTGGTATGTGCTATTAAATTATGTTGTAATGACAATACCTTTTGATAAATGCCAGGAGAATGGGAACAATTATAGAAAGTATGCTGCAATATTTCTAACTTCTAAATGGTCCATGAATAGAGAAAGTTTGCTTTCATGTAAGTTAAAAAATAATAATCTATACATTTAAGTTTGTAAACCAGATTTATCAAAAAGAGAAGGGAAGTATACCTTTTGATAGATGCTAGGAGAATGAGAACAATTGTAATGACAATACCTTTTGATAAATGCCAAGAGAATGGGAACAATTATAGAAAGTAGGTTGCAATATTTCTAAATCCTAAATGGGCAAGAATAGAGAGAGTTTGCTTTAATGTAAGTATAAAAATAATAATCCATACATTTTTGTAAGCCAGATTTATAAAAAACGGAAGGGAAGTAGACCACTAACTCCAACATTGGAAGACTCCCTTCAAGCGTTTAATTATACATAAGAAATTGATGGAGGAGTTGGATCCTTAATATATAGGAACTATTATTGTTCTTATAGAATATTCTATTTGTTTAACTATGCCCTCACTCGTCCTTTGTTTAGGGAATAATTTATTCTAATTATATTATTGTTTTTAAAGTTTCGTTTAAGTTATTAAGTTATTATTTATTTGAGAATTTAAAAATATATATATATATATCTATACTATTAATTATAATATATAAGCATAAAAATAATTAAAAAACCATTTTTTATATAGATGTTAGATTAATACTAACAAACTATTATCATCAATGTTAGTTTAAAGGTTTTTTTAAAACCTCATTATATATTTAGTATAAAATTTTAGATTTTTTTCTCTTTTGGTAAGTTTAGTTTATCTATTGAATTATGTCACAAATATAAAAATGCCATACACTCCAAAAAATAGATATTCTAGCATGTTTTGGTTGAACTTCATGACTTTAGAGAAATTGTCTAGGAAAATAAGATAAAATGGGCTAACTCTGAGGGGAAACTAGGCTTTAACATAGCTGGGAATAGACCTAGTTACTTCCTATTTGTAAACAAAGTCCAGTTTCTTTTCCAACAAGGAAAATAGAACCAAAGGATGCAAACGTAACATAGGAAAGAAACAAGAAAATTTGAAATTTCACCTAAAAACTAAAAACCATGATTGGAGAACCTACAACCACACCCTCAACAATCATTTGATGCATGGGAATGAGTCAAGTTTAACATGAATTAGCCAACAAAGCCTCTTCAAACACCGACCCTTTCAGCAACACCTGCAAGCAGGCGAAGTCTCACTCAAGGCATCTATGGGGGAGGACTGCAAGAACCTAGAACGTTTTGTAGTGATGAAGGAGAGGGAGACCTTACACTAACATTTCCATATTCAACGTATTATCGCTTATTACCACTTAGAAAAATAAATTCGGTATACACCTATTCTGTGCAGTAAACCCATCATACATATATTTAACACAACAATAATATGAAAGACAAACAAGCCATCACATAACGCAAAAAAACATAAAGTAGGCCAAAAATCAATATTTTTATTATAACTATGAAATATCCATTACAATCATATCCACCATGGCTTACCAGCCTAGTAATTCAACATTACAGTGTAAGACTATATGTCTTAGTGTACCAAATAGTATATTGAAAGCATCAAAGATGTGTCCTCTCCCTTGCGGCCTTGACCTATTTATATATTTACCCTCAGGTGCAAGCTGACCAAAAACCCCTTTTTACTCTGGGTGGGTAAATATAATTACTATGGGCAGTAAACACAAAATTAACCTAATGATTTTCCTTGTTCTTCACACTTCAACGCGTTGGCCCTCATCTAACCTTCTTACATAATACCCTTTTGTGTAGTTCTCCTTTGTGCATATCCCCAAAATTTGTTACCCAAGATGTTGCTCCAACAAATCCCTAACACTCACTTATGACTCATCCTCAAGCCACTTAGTCTTTTTGATGTTCTAGTGAGGTGTTGGGCGTGGGATCCCCCACAGAATGTTTTTGGGGCTCAAAACCCAAGTTTGGTCAAGTATATTATAAGACTCCATGAATTGCGGGCGCAGAGCATGAGGGATAGGATGATTCATAGGGTTGGCTGCCCTAAAATATTGTAATTTAATGTAAAGTTGTGTCGACCTACCCATGGTCCACGGACCATGGGATTGTATAAATAGAGTGAGGCTCTAAGTGTAAAGAGAGTGACGGATAGATAGAATAGCACAGGCATGGTTCAAGGTTAGAGTTGAATCTGAAGTGTATTGGGTCATAGTAGTAGGAAGAAGCTCTGTAGCTTAGTGCACAAAGGCCTAGTAGAGTCCGCAGCTGAGTGCACAAACCCCTGCAACTGAGTGCACAAGATGGAGTCAAGTTTGTACTTGGGATTGAAAGATAATAAAGAGAAGTTTACTCTGTGCATCTGTTCTTGAATCTGTCTTTTGATGTTATGCATTACTTTTACTCTATTTATTTACTATGCGCAATTGGTAAATACTTGTATGAATGCTTATATATAAGAATAATCTAAGTAATCAGCTAACAGAGCCTAATTAAGAAAGACTTGGGTAAATAACACGGGTCGCGCTGCAGCTAGAAATGCGCGAAGACTGTATCGCGGGGCGTGGGGTGCCCGTTGGTGCGTGTAGTGCAGTAAGTGTGAAGGTTGGACCGCGTACCAATCTCCTCCTATCAAACATCCCCAGGGTGTGGAAACCTGGTTCTAGCACCCTCCCATACTACTTTGAGTGAGACCTCAGTCCACGCTCCACGGACTGTTGCTGAAAGGGCCAGTAGTACCAATATTTGCTTGGCTAAATCACTTCTAAACCTGGGTCAGGCCCCACTAAGCCAACAAATGGTTCCGTTGCCAGGACCAGGATCTGCATAAGGGATGTCAGATGTCGTGCCACTAGAACCCAACAAAGAAGGAAATTGAAGAGTGGTTGGACAAGAAGATTCATGAGTTCACAACACAGGAAAACAGAACTCCGCAAGTATCTAAGGAAAAGTGGTTGGAGCGCTACGTGTATACAGAAATCCATGAGATTTTCTTTGCATCTTTCCTTCTGAGTTGTATGAGTGGATCGTAAAGTTAGCTGACAACCAGGGAAGGTGCAGGCTCAACAAACCAATAGTGTAGACTCCGGAATTAGTGCACATACTGGAAGCATCAGAAGATAAGATCGTGCAAGTTGTGGACCATTGGCTCGATTAGATCATAGGGGGATTTGTCACTAAGTTGCGGTAGACACGACCGTGAGCTACAATGAGACAGAAGGACGCTTTCTCAAATGATTGCGAGGTAAGTATATTAAATCTTTGAATACTTGGATTAAGATGCTATTGTGTGAAAAAAGGGTCATGCGAATACATTAATGTTTTGGACTACACGGAGCAGAAAGATCTACAAAAGTAGCGAATAATTGGAAAACAGTCCCTTAATTTCACCCTCACGAGAGAGCGAGGAAGAGTTCGCTAGGGTCTCTCTGAGAAGCGCGATTAGTTTGGTAAGGTAGCGCATTCCGCAGCTACCACCTCCACCCACACTGCCACCCAGACGATAATATTAAGAAGGGTACATTGGTGAGCGTGCTGCAGGATCGCGCATTAACATGGTATATCAAGCACTCTAGCAACCACCCAAACGCAGGGATAGCAGAGATCCAGAATGCGCTGAACAGGGAATTTAGCAGGCCAAAGTTAGAAACATAATCAATCATCAGGTTTAAAGAAATAGAGATGCTCCCGAGCGAGACTCCCTAGGATCTGGATCAACAACTGAAGAGTACGATTCGCAAAACCAATATGATGTTGATAGATGGACAAAATTGCGCATGGTTTGTAGCATCTCTGACACCGCACTTGAGGACGGCATTGTCACAACAGAAACTTTCCACCCAGGCCGAAGCGTTGGAAATGGAAATGAGATTACATGAGACCCTAATACAAGACCGTGGGTTGGGAGTTCAACAAATCCACACATAACTACAGAATATGCATTTGGAGATGCAGAGTTTGAAGCAGGATAGGGCACGACGGCTAGAGGCGCGCTAGGAAGTATGGTGCATAAAGTGAAAAGGTTAGGGCCATGACAAGGATCACTGTCTAGCGTTAGCGAACTACTTGGCAGGAGGAGGGCCAATGTTGTTGAGATCGGAGGCATAGGCAGGGTTGAGCGTGGCACCTGCTTTATGGTGCGCGATCTGTCAGATAGGAGGAAAACATAGGATGGATAATTGTCATTTGTTACATAAATATACATAGATACACTAGCAATTTTTTTGTAATTTTGGCAAGTCGGTAGGCCACGATGAGTGAACTTGCCACAGTTACGAACTAATGATGGATTGGACCCCTACCCATAGGATGTAGACTGAAATGCAAGCCCTCAGCCCAGATGCAGGGATGGCATTGTTATCAAGAAAAATAGTGTATTTTCAATCAACTAGCCCTCTAGGATTGGCAGCTATCCTAGAAACAAACAATCAAATCAATTTGGGATTTCTTCTATGTATGATAGATAAGAGAGAGGCAAAGGAACCAACCTGGATCTTCCGCTTAACTCCTTGCTTGATCTCTCTCCCCCTTGACAGAGCTTGCAACTCCTCTCCTACTTACCCCACTTAGAGAATACCTGTAGAAACACAGTAACAAAACATCGTCAAAGCATCTTGATCTATTATATCATAAGCATTGCAGAATCAGAAATACAATGAACATACAATGGCATTCACAAATAATAACATTCACAATTGCATAGTTGTATGGAAGAAAACTCAAAGAACTTTATTAAATAAAAGGGAGAATTACAACCCAGCTGTCTGATCCAGCATCATCTTCCCAGCATCAAAGCCTTCTTCACCTCATGAAAAGCAAGATCACACCAACAATACAATGCTCTTTCTCAACCACAAACTATCAGCACTTCCTTCCAAATTACAAAATTCCAACCCCTAGATCTCTCAGATGAGGGATCCATTTATAGATGTGTGCAAGGGTGTGAGTCATCTCTGGGGTTTTGATTAGTGTCATTCCACTTGTTGTTTTTGGTTCCACGTAGAGATTTCTTGGATCTCTTACTCATCCCTGGGCGAATTCAGAGAGGCAAGTGTCATAGGAGAAGTTTCTAGGAGATTCCATGAGTATCCACTTAGCAAAGTGTCTTGGACATTTGTCCATCCTCACTCATCGCACCCTACAGAAGGCCTCATCAGTATGCATCACACCCTAACAGTGGAGCAGTCAGTATGGTCCTGTTTTGGCCAGTTCTGGATGCTTTTCCAAGTGAAAATTTTGGGGAATGATGTAATTAGCTGACCATGATCCTTTAGGGTATGAAACAACACTTTTAGGGGTTAAAGATCCCTAGTTTATCGACATATAAGATTGGGGTTGCAATGCCCAAATATTTCTATAACAAGCGCATGCTGGATTTCAGGGGCGAGGTTGAGGATGAGGGGGCATGGGACTAGGAAGGGGTCGCGAACAATTAATTTCTTACAATTGCGGAGGACCAGGGCACTATGCCTACAATTGTACCAACCCGATGAGGATATCCTGTTTGTATTGCGCACAGTTTGATCATGAAATGATAGACTCTCCTACTTTGATCATAAGGATGCACAAAAAAGGGGTATTCCAACCTCCCCTGACTAAGAATATACAAATGATGAGGTCTGAGCCGCGTGAAGAGGATCCAAATGTAAACATGATGCTTAGAAGCAGTACGACGATGGGAGAGGATACAAGGAAGCAGCCAGAGGAAAGTACGTGGGTTCACAAGGCTCCTACAAAGGAACCCGAGTTTGACTTAGAATGCGTAAAGGAGACATTCATGGAAGCTAAGAAGAGCTTCACGGAGGCCTCCACTTCAGGGACTAAGGATCAACGAGAGCTAGGAATGGATCCTTCAATGCTCGCTACCTTTCTGGAGACATGCATGAAACTGTTGCGTGACAACAAGGCAGTTAAAGGACTACAAGAGTTGATCACTAGGTGTGTGGGGTCAGGAGAACCCCGCATAGTCCAAAATTTGGGGAAGCATGCATTGCACACTGGAAGGGAAATGAGGTTGACTACACAGATTGGTGAGTATGAAATGGATCAGGTAATGCTAGATCTAGGTTCAAACGTGAATGTATTACTGAAGCAAACATGGGAACGCAATGGCAGGCCCACGCTACAATGATCCCCTATTCAATTATGAATGGTGAACCAACAGAATATTTTTCCCATGGGGAGGTTGCAAGGGGTAATAGTTGATATTGAAGGCGCGGGCACGCAAGCATATTTTGAAGTAATAGAGATTGTCGATGACAGAAATTCCTATCTCGCGCTATTAGCAATAGACTAGGCCACCAATATGAACGGATTCATCAACCTGAAGAAGCGCAAAATTATCTTCGAGAAAAAGTCATTACACGTAGTAGTCCCACTGGACCTAACCGAAGGAGCATGCTACACTAAACTAGTGTGCGACAATGATAGTGATGATGATCTCAATTGTATTTACAAGATAACTACGTGAGACCAGGATTGGGTGAATCCGACAGCAGATGGGAGGATCTCGTGGGAGCGTGAAAGCTCCTGCACCTCGAATTCAGACGAAGAAGTAGAACGATGGCAGAATAGGTTGCACGAAGTAACGACGTTGAATTTCAACATGATGGTTAGATTACTGTGTTGCATGAAAACAGAGGCAAGAGCGTTGCTGACATATGATGGATTGAAAGCGGTGGATGAATTCCTGAGCAAATTTGAAAGTGCACTATCGGAACAGCAGTGGTTCGATGCGATGAAGTGGGCACTATGCATGACACCCGCACAATGGTGGGGTACACATCAAGGAAATTTAGGGGACTGGCATGGATGTAGAAGGATGATGTGCCTATGGTTTGGAAGCCCCCAACTTCGAACAAGGGTCAGTCAGCAAGGACGGAGCAACTTGTGTGCCCACCTATCTCGATGGGTACAGACATGTACTGTGCTGCCCACACAAGCACACCCCAAACTTAGGATCGAAAATCAGAACAGGACGCAGTAGTAGGAAAGGCGACGCACACCACAAAAGTTCCATGTGGAAGCATTCAATAAGGTGTGTGGAGTCCTGAACAGGGTTCACCAAGTGGGAAGAACTGATTGGGACCTACGTGTGCCAACGATTCGATGGACCTATAGGGCCATGTATAAAACCCTAAGCATAGAAACGATTCCAAAGTTGAGGAACGGAGTCAAGACCATAAGTTTGGAGGAAAGGAATCCTCACACAGTAGCTCCCACAATTGGGACAGCACGCGACTACCAAGACGAAGGAATTATGCAGGTACACGAGGGCAAACATATGCAGATTCAGGAAGCCATTCGGTGAGGGAACCTTAAACTTCACAAACTTGAAGAAGATCGGGTATAACTGAGGAAGAAAAGCTTGTTAATGGACGTGAAGATTAAAAAACATGAAAATGAAATCGCGCAAGCATGTCTCATCAATAGACTAAGAATGACAAGACAAGATACGGACATCCATACTACTGCATTAGAAGATTGTCGCCGAGAATTTGTGACTCTGCTACCATGGCTGCGACCGCACCTTACCAAACAAAGTAACCAGGAGAGTGCACTGCACAAGGAAGAACTCGTGGCACTGAATGTCGCGAGGGTAATTAAGGAGTGCTCGTGGACTAGGCTGGAAGGTGAATTGAAGTCTCACACAAGTGGTGTGACCACCTAACTAGCCATAGGAAGCACAGTCTCAGCACTCCAAGCAGTTGAAAGAGAGTGTGGGACTATAAAAGAGTTTGTGATGAAGCTGTGCGATAAAAAGGTGGCACGCAGGATTGGCATGTCACAAGGGTTGCACCCGTGCAGAGGGGGCTGCACTACCGCGCGGGTAGGCTGGGAAGTGACCATTTGTTTCACTGTTCATGACAAGATGTCCAATTTAAGACAAAGAGGAGCGGGTGGCGGGCAATTAAGACATGAATTCAGAACTAGATTTGGGATTATCTGCTACCAAGAATGCATTAATGACTCAGAAATGGGGGGAACGGTCAAATTCAAATTCGAAAGATGCTATAAAACTACCAAGGCAGGCCACGAGACAAAACTTGTTTGTTTGAGATTTGAGTTGTTACAAAGGGCACAAAGTGGTGAGCGCCAAGTGGTGTTTGAGCCTCCAAAGTCACAAACAACTATAGACAACTCGAACAAGATGACAACTACCAGGAGAGGTGTAGGATTTGTAGAGAGTACCACTGTGCAAGCTGCGCAGAACCCTATGGTGTAGGTGGGGGATGCACCAAAAAATTCTGAAATCACCCTGAACGTCGAGGCCCAAGATAGATACATAGGCAGTAGGACCAGTCTGCATGTCCCCACAAAATCCGTGGTTTGCTAAACTTTCTATGGAAGACAAGGGCAAGAC
The DNA here is from genome assembly GCA_000404065.3 of Pinus taeda. Taxonomy (NCBI): domain Eukaryota; kingdom Viridiplantae; phylum Streptophyta; class Pinopsida; order Pinales; family Pinaceae; genus Pinus; species Pinus taeda. The sequence goes on from APFE031719837.1 coordinate 49,547, forward strand.
TGTTAACCTCGAGATAGATGATGAGGAGGAGGACCTCTAGGCTTTCGTAGAAGGGATAGAGGTGGATGAAGAAATGGAAGAAGACATCCAACTGGTGCACACTACAGTAACACTACCCAAGTATGTCCCTCCACGGAAAGGGAAAGCAAAAGTACCCAAGGATTTGGATGCTGCTAAGAGCGCACTCCAAACCCCGCTCCTCCCAGATGGAATTCTGTTTGAAGGCTCGGTCCTGGGCCACGTGTCCACAATGAAATTTGAAGATTGGGACCTCGTAGACAGTGAAAATTTCCCACATTTGGAGACTAGAAACCCCATGAAACATAGCAAGGAAGGGTCAGTTATAGTGCTAGAGCCACGGAAATGGTTGCATGGTGTGGAGAAGGCTAGGCTACTCCACCTACTATGGATTCCACACTTTCACCAGGCACCAATCACGATATTTGTCATCAGGCAACTACTTTTCTTGGTGCACGATGGGTACTTGTGGCTGGAGGAGCCTATTCCCATCACATCGAAGCTTATTCACAGGATTTTTCAGCTTCCCTGTAAGGGAAGGGACCCTACAGAAATAGCTGGAAAAAGCAGAGATTTGGCACTCGCATAGGCCATGAAGAAGAAATACAAGTTGGAAAAGAAGCAGAGAGGCTGCGTAATTAGTAGCATTCCAGAAAAAGGGGTGTGTGTAGCCACCCAGCTGCTGACCGGGAAGGTGATGAGAAAATGTCGCAGAAACGAGGTACCAGCATCAGTTGTCGCGCTAGCTGAACAATGCACGGAGGGGGTCCAATTCAACTAGGCTGCCTTCCTCTGTGAAGAATTCCTCACCAACTGCAAGGAAGTCTAGGAGCAGGGAAAGACCTTCCACAACACGTGGTTGCTCTTGTCCATTTTACTGGTGTCAGGGGAACTGCCTGGGAACAGTCAGTTCCCTCCTCTTAAATAGGACTTTCCAAAGGCCGAAAAATATGCATCGCTCTGGGCTACAAAGGATGCCACATAGATCCACGAGACCAAGATCTTCTGGGTGCTCATGGAGGCAACCATCCGGATGTGGATTAAGAGAAGGACGCACCTATCCCCCATCGTGTACAGTATTTTGTGAAGCTTTGCAAACTTCAAGGTGGATATGCACAATGTGTACATTAAGGTACGTAAGGATCCGGCGTAGAATTGGACCAAACTTCCTTTCATCATGATTAATGATGCCATTTTCATCGTGCTCAGCTCATGGCCTCCTGAGTGGTGCGCCCTAGATCTGGCAGAGCGCGGTAAGATAGCAGTACAAAAACAGAAGGATGCCACCAAGTTGTTGGCTTAGCAGAAGCACAACGAGTAGTTGGCCACAGAGGTAAGGGCCTTCCGTGAGGCAATGAAGGATGGTGTAGAGTCGACCAAGGTCGCTGAAAAAGCAGCAGCAGCACAGGAAACAAGGGCCACCATGACACGGGAGGAAGGAGGCCCAGACTTGACCATGGGATAGGGAACAAAGGACATAGCGGAAGGCGTAGACCCAAGCACAACATCTACACAACTGAAACGGTCATGCAGTATGGAATGAGTAGGCCCATGGAAGAAGACCAAGACTTCCAAACTTGACAGTGAACCTATTGCACTGACAGAGGATGACCTTTATGACATCAACGACACAGTTCGTGAGGTCACCAGGGAAGCGCGCCAGGAAGTGATGACGGAGTAGCAATATGTGTTAGGGGCCCTCAGGGCCTAGCTGTAGGAACTTCAGGTGTCGCCCCCACAGGAGGGAACGATAGCCGCCTACGATGCCACTGGTACATCGACAATGGAGCAGTTGTTGCAGGCCAAAATGGCTAATACCATCATGATGCTGAAAGGAGCATGAACAGTGGAAAGCACGGAGGACAGAGCCATGGTGGGCCAGATCAAGGGACTTGGCCTAAACTTCGCTGCCCTTCTGCAGGATACATTATACCAGCTACAGGGTAGAGCAACAGCAGAACTTCGTGCTAGGGAAGGACGCGCAGTACAGATGCCCAATGAACAGAGAATCAACATCGAGTAGCTTAGTCTACAACATGATCAAGTGCTGGCGCAGAATCAATACCTGGAGAAAATGGTAGAGGAAGCATGTCGCCGCATTCTACAGCTATAAATTGTGACAGACCTCCCAGTTGGAGTGCGAATTCACAGATTGGCCAGTGGATTCCGTGAGGCAAAGGAGGAAGCAATGAGAATACAGCTAGACCTCAACCTTCAGATTGTCAAACTAAGATTAAAGGCAAAGTCATCCACGCCCCCAGAAGTTAGGGAATAACATGTTGGCGCTATCAAAAAAGGGCTAGAGGAAATAGGACAAGCAATGCAAACTTGTACTACTATGTTACAAGAATCCTTCATGGTCCTCACTTCCTTACACGAGGACCCCACCATACAGCGCCTAGAAACAGAGGTGCAAGAGCTTCAATTGCAGTATGATAGTGTGCGCGGAATGGTGCAGACAGTTGTCATGACCCAACAACTGGCAAAACTACAATAGGCGAAGGCATTGAAGGAACAGGTGGACGTCGCGCAACAGAAAGAGGTAGCACTTAAAGCGTGCGTCCAGCCTTGGATTGATGAGGCCTTCCTCATCACTGCCGACATCAAAGGAAAGCCCACACAGATGAGAGTGATGCATGCCTTAAGATAGGGATTTTCCCCTGAAAGCAAGCATTCGGCCGAAAGAGCATAGCAGATCCAGCAAATGGTAGAACAGTGCATTGCGGACCTTCGTGCAGCATAGGCACAGTTGGAGGGGCTCCATGCCAAGATTGCTGCACCAGCAGAGTGACTCAGGACGAGTCACGGTGATTTTGTTGGGGGCCTGTTGGGCATGGGATCCCCCGCAGCATGTTTTTGGGGCTCAAAGCCCAAGTTTGGTCAAGTATATTGTAAGTCTCCATAGAGCGCGAGGTCTAGGATGAGTCATAGGGTTGTCCATCCTAAAATATTGTAATTTAATGTAAATTTGTGTCAGCCTACCCATGGTCTGTGGACCATGGGATTGTATAAATAGAGCGAGGCTCTAAGTCTAAAGAGAGCGAAGGATAGATAGAATAGAGAAGGCATGGTTCAAGGTTAGAGTTGGATCTAAAGTCTACTAGGTCATAGTAGTAGGAAAAGGCTCTGCAGCTGAGTGCGCAAAGGCCTAGTAGAGTCCACAGCTAAGTGCGTAGGGCGAATTCGAGTTTGTACTTGGGATTGAAAGTTAATAAAGAGAAGTTTACTTTGTGCATTTGTTCTTGAATCCGTCTTTTGATGTTATGCCTTACTTTTACTCTATTTATTTACTACACGCAATTGGTAAATACTTGTACGAATGCTTATATATAAGAATAATCTAAGTAATCAGCTAACAGAGCCTGATTAAGGAAGACTTGGGTAAATAACACGGGTTGCGCTGTAGCTAGAACTGCGCAAAGACTATATCGTGCGGCGCGGGGTGCCCACTGGTGCGCATAGCACAGTAAGTGCGAAGGTTGGACCGCATACCAATCACCTCCTATCAGACATCCCCAGGGTGTGGAAACCTAGTTCTAGCACCCTCCCATACTACTTCAGGTGAGACCTCAGTTCGCACTTTGCGGACTGTTGCCGAAAGGGCTAGTAGTACCGGGATTTTCTTGGCTAAATCACTTCTGAACCTGGGTCAAGTCCCACTAAGCCAACATGAGGGAAGTTTCTCCTTCATTGTCGCAAAAAATTTATAGAATGTTTTCTTAATAGTATCCACCATTTCCTTTAATTTCTCTGCTTGCACCAAAATAAATTCTACCACCTCCACTGTCATAGGGGTCTTAAACTTTTATTCCCTTTCCTGCCTTGCTTTTTTTACTACCTGATCTTATCTTGTATATGAGCTTGAGTGCTTCATCCTACAAGTTCTCAATCTTGTACTCTAATTACTGTTGACCAACTCACATCTGATTGATATTTTTTCTTGGCTAGGTGTTCTCTAGTATTGCATCCATGCACTCATTCATTCGTAGTGTATTCAAATTGTCCTTGAGAATTTATGCCTTATCCTATGCTATTTGAATCTTTTGCACCACCTCTTTTAGCTCTTCACTTTTTTATAGTTTTGTCCAAATATGCATGCCTTCAAAAATTTGGTTGCACTTTGTCTCTAGTCCTATGATTTGTTCCACTGTAAGTGTCATTACTTGTTCCTTCTACATTCTTTCTTGTTCTTCTCATGGAGTTCTTGGTTAGTTTGAAATTGTTGGCATTGATGTCAACAATGATTAGTCGACCAACTATTGATGAGCTGACATGATGATAGTAATTGCATAGGTTTGTAGAGGATTTTTAGAGGTTTGTGTTAGGTTCCTATACCAATAGGAGTCATTTTTCATGATGGACTGTGGAAATACCAAATATGATCATCCTTTCCATGCTGCAAAGGTTCCATATTATCAATAAATCAAAATTCAAGATAAAGAGAAAGGAAAAGAATCTCAAAGGAAGACCAGGGAAATGGCTTGTTAAAAAAGCTACTATTGTACTACATGTTGTATAGCAAGTTCAGAAAGTGCAATCATTGACTTTCTCACAATTGATGAATAGCCAGACAGTTTAGCCCTGGCTAGATCATGTTTAAATTTCTTGTTTTAGAATAGAGAATAAGGTCTACTCAAACAGTTCAAGCTTGGCAGATCGCTAGATGAGATAGAGAATTAAAGGGCCTAACTACTCAATCTGAGCCCTTGGTAGAGATAAGGATAGATTTAGATAAGAGGGCAGCCAAAAGAAAAGAGGAAAAGCAGGGTTTGCTAGTTCAAATGCACCCACTCAAAGGAAGAAAAAATGCCAGGTGTTTTAGGTTGGGTAGGCAGATAATTCTAATGTTGCAGAAGCAGGGTGATATTCAGTTTTAAAGAGTATCACAAGCATCATGGCAAAGTGGCTACAGTTCAATGGAGCATGACTGACTTCCCCTCTCATTTCCCCCAAAACCTTCACTAACATCCCCTAGGGATATTGAGATTTGCTCAATGGTCCTAATCCATTTCATTTTTGAGAATTACTAAGTGAAACGTTGTGTTCACTTGGTCAAGAAAAGCCACATTTCTTGTGTAAACATAATCATCCCATTTCCCTTTCGTTTCCTAAGAAATCTAAGTTTTGCCTTATAAACTTAGCATTTCCCTATCATTTGTCATATTAACACCCTAACTTTATTATATAACTCCTATGTTAAGTTTCCCTACCCCTACTATGTATAAAAAGCAAAAAAAAAAAAAAACCAAAAACACTATACATATCCCGCCCCCGCCTAATATGGCTATGTTTTAAAAAGAATCTGGGAGTCATTGGTCCACCTGGGGCCAATGACAACCCACCACGTGTCCCACTGGGATTTGTTAAACCTCTGGTCAAACAAATAACCATATCTGTCGCGCATTAAAATGGGTTTTAATTAACGTTTGGTTAATTAAAAAAAAAAACCATGTCCGCATTTCCCAATAACCCAAAGTTTTTAACCCTCCAAACTTTGTAAAAACATTTAAATATCGCGCACGCTCCTTTCATAAACCTCCAACACCTTACCTTCCCGTCAATCGTTGGATCGCGCTCTCCAGATCCAACGGCCCTCATCAATATCAGAGGCACCCCGATGTCCAGTCGTTAGAACCCGATGGACGGCGGTATTCCTGCCGTACCTAGGGACACCTGTCGTGTTTTCATTGCATCGGGCCCGCTCTGACATAAACCGCCCCCGTACCAAAGGCGATCTGATGGAAACCATAAACCACTGTTTGTCCTATCGCCCGCGTCACCATCCCGTCACCACCCGCGCTGCTGTTCATCTGCCGTGTCCGCCATGTCATCCTCCGCGTCAGCAACCACGTCACCTTTCGTACTCCACTACCAGACAAAAGCTACCTCATGCTGACGTCATCCCCAAAAAGTGCCAAAAGCTTGAAAAAGTCCAAATTTTGATAAAAACTCGTGGAATCAATTGTTTTCGTTTATCTCTGTTTAGTTGACTTGCACATCCTCTACATGTGAATTACATCCAATTCAACACCAAAGTTACAGTCCGCCACTCAGGTGAATCCACTCGGCAAACCTGGCCTCCTCCGCTCAGTTTGCAACCGCATTTCGCATCATACGTCCATAAAACAGGTATTTACCTAGAATTCACTCCTAAACGCTGTTTTTTCCAAATTTTTCTGTAAGAATCATCCGGACGACCAGAATTCCACCCAAAAACACAGTCTTGCTTCTGTACCTCTGCACTGCAATCACCACTATAGCCATTTTTGCAAAAATAACCCTGTCAACTGTCGTTCCCTCTACAAACTCGCCCATCGAGCTGAAATTCAAGCTCTTTTTCCCCGAATTCCACTCACAAATCCAACAGAATCAGTTTATAACCCTAGGTAAAAGCACAACCAGTTGATAAAAAAAAGAATTTTCTAAACTTATTTCCAAACCACCTATTTGCATCCTTCCTCTGCAAAAAGAATCCAAGAAATGTCCAAATGATGAATTAATTTGTCAAATCACCTGCAAAAGGAGGCCATTTTCACTATTTTATCTAGCTTCCCCAATACACTCTGCATAATTCGCCTTTTCTACCATGAATGCTACCCAGTGAGGTGACTACAAGATAAAACTCAGTCTGCAATATCCTAACAAAAGCCTTAGAGCCAGAGTTCTCTTTTCTGTTTTTTCATAAACCTACATTCCAATCAAAACACAAACAATTGAAGCATGGAGGCTCCAGTGGCTCTCAACATCGCACCCTTGAATGCACCACATAAGGACTTGGAATGGTTACCTCTAGCAGACAGGGACTTCCAGATTAAGGACATGATGGGTCTCAAGTCTCACCTGCAAACCTTTTGTCAATTTAGAAATAGCCACAGAAACAACACTGATGTCCTGAGAATCTGGGAATCCAATATGCCTATCTACTACCTCCCTTCAGTCAATGTGATGCCTGATTTTATTCATTTATGCTGTGAAAACTATGATCCCACACAAAGAGAAATCCTCACTCCATCTGGATCTGTACTGTTCTATATTACTCCTCAGTCCATAAATGAGATGTTGAACTTTGAGCCAACTCAGCCTCTAGTTCCTCTCACCATGAAACTCCTGCTTGATCAAGGTGCAAAGCTGCCTAGCTCAGAAATAACAAGACTAGGTCAGTTGTTTATGCTACCACAATGCCAGCCTGATCATCCTCCTCCTTATCATCAAGTCTCATTCAATGAGACAAGGAAACTCCTAATAGACATGATATCCTACATTCTAGGATGCAAAACCAGTGAGTTTGTTTATGAAACTGTGTTTGTATTGATGTCCATTTTCACTCCAGGACATCCTCCAGCTGTCATGTATGACTATGCCACCTTCATAGCAAATAAAATCCATGAGCAATTTATGATTTTAGAGAGGGAAAGAGTGTTCAAGTATACATCCTACATATATCATCTGTTGTTGTACTATCATCCTGATAGTTTCCAAGTTCCTCTTAAGAAACTAGACTCCAAAGGAGAGAGGAGATCTGTCATTTTCTAGACCTCAGTGTTCCATGAAGTCCACCTCTCACCTTATACATATTGTGAGTTCATTGACATGTTCATTTACCCAGCCACTTTCCTGTTGATGATGACTCCTCCTGGCAGGCTCACTGCTGAAATGCAAAGAATTTTACACCTTTCAAGGGGCTACAGCATTGGTGACTGGTATTTCTACCAAAACCATACAGTGATCAGGATTTATGGTTGTGAATTATCCCCCTACAAGCTTCCAAAATATGTCCCCATGAGATTCTTTGCCTTGGAATATTTCAGGCAATTTAGTAGTGCAGATTTGACTCATTTCCATGGCAAAAGCAAAAAGGCACAGCTCAAGATAAGACATCAATTGGGACCTTTTGTCTTCAATAAGAGGGAAGAAGCCTGGAATGATACAGACAAGATGCTAAGAGATGAACTTATGCTGAAACAAAGCTTTTACTGGGCAGCATATGACCCTGAACATTTCGTAAGCTTTAGAAGAGTCAAAAACAAGCTTTCGGGATATGTGCACCAGCCAATCCCTCAAATTGAACAATATGCTAATCAACAGGAATGGGTAGAGGGCACAATAATTGAAGATCTTACTGAAGAAGAAAGATTAGAAAAAGAAATGAAAGACTATGAGAAGAGAATTGACCTGGATTATTTTGCACAAGTCCCTTTCACACGGCCTCAACATATTGGAGTGAGCACATCAACTGCTACACCTTCACAACAGCCTGCTCAAGAAACCACTCCACATGCAGGGAAAGGCAAAGAAGTATAGCATTCAGAGCAGCAAAATACAATGGCAGAACAGCCATCTACAATCCAGGAAAAGGTTCAAGAACAAGGCCCTTCAACACAAGCAAAGGCAGCGGAGATCCCTGTGCTACAAACCACTCATAATGAGGAAAGAGCCAAAAAGAGGGACAGACTAGAAGAGACACCTACAGGGGCATCTACAGATCAGCAAGGTGAGAAGAGACAAAGGCTAAACCTCTACTCTGAGGAAGAATTCACAGAAGAAACAACAAGAAACCTTAGGGGTGAGGGAACTTCTGAATAGCAGATCCCTCCATTTTTGGAAACATCGACTAGCTCATTTCAGCAGGAGCAAGAGAGACAGCCTGGTGTGGGGGTTACATCCACCAAGCAACAGAGCAAGCAAGGCTCTGATATCAAGAGGGCATTCACAGAAATCAAAGCTAGAAATGAACTAGTGAGGTTTCAGATATATAACCAATTGTTAAGAATGGCTCCAACCAATCAACAAAGGCTAATGGCAGCCTATGATATCCAAGCAGGGAAGATGACCCTTAGTCACTTCAGGCCCACTATACAGCAGCCACAGTCAGCTGCAGATTACATCAGGACTAATCTGGAAGTTCTTGCTAAAGATATCCACCCAATAGACCAGATTGAGATACACAAACAGGCTGGAGAAATGGTATACTCCACCTTGGCAGACAAAGAACTAATGGCTCATAAACTGCAAAACTCATTGTATAACACTTCTGCCCAATTAGAGCTAGAAAACGCATCCTCATTAGCCAAGGATAATAGAATAAAATCCTTGGAAGAGATTATCATAGAATTGGGACATGATCCCAAGGATCCCAAAGGCGTACATTCCTTAATAAGAAAGGAGGAGGAAGACATAGTAGCCTTGAGAAGACAACTTAAGCTGCCAGCTACAATACACCCTCAGACCACAAAGGTGGCACAGCAAAAAGAAGAGGAGGATGTGGTAAGTTTATTAATGAGGATGAACCAAAGATTGCTGGATACAGAGAAAGCCTTGGAAGCAGCTCTACAAGGAAAACAGGAGGAGTTGGACTCTCAGCTAGCTCAAACAGCTCCAACTCTCACAGCTCCTCCTCCAGCAGTCACCATAACAGCCCCTCCCATTGATCCAGCATCAACAGTAGGTACCTTGACCTCAGCAGCAACTACAACAACAACAATACAAGAGGCCAGCCTGAGCATGGAAGAGATGATGAAAGAAATAAAGGCTTTGGAGATCCAAATGGCAGAATTAAAGGAAACCAAGGAAAAACTAGCCCAAATTGAGGTTAGTTATGACAAATCAAAAATGACTGTAGCTGAGAAGACAAGGGAAGTGAAGGCCCTAGAGAATAAGATAAAAACCTTGGAGAAGGATCTCACTCTTCATAGAACCCTGACAGAAATAAAGACCATTTTGTGGGATAAGATTGGCCAATCTATTACTGATCAATGGACAGCAATACAAACTATTTTTGACCAGATGGAATTGATAGGGGTAGCTCAATATGAAACTCAAAAGGCCAGAGTATTATTGGAAAATAAGCCTAAGCAAGCCAATCAAATGATTCATTTTTTGAACACTCACACCAGTGAACAATTAGCATCTCTAAACATTCATAACAGGACAGAGACTATTTTAAGAGTCAGGAAGGTGCTGACTATGAGGAATTTTGTTCAAACTGTAGAAAGAAAATGCCAGGAAATGCAAACAGGGATATATGCCTTCAGACATAAATTTGCAATATTACAGAGCAAAGGTTTACCTAGCCTTGTCACTAGCAATGGGAGGCTGTTAAAACATGAATTGTATTGTCATAGGCTAAGTACCTATGTGCAAAATCACATTACAACATCATCAAGCAGCTCAGAAGAGACAGTGCCTCCCTCTGGACAAAGTTTATATGATAAACTGGAAAGTTTGTTTTTTATTGAGCATGAGGTAGCACATCTTTTTGATTTCCAGCCAAATTATTACAGGTACACTAAAGCTGATGAGACATTGATTAAATTGAGAAAGAATCAATTACCAACAGATCAATGGTGGCAGAGCATGCTGGAGGTTTTACCAAGGTAGTTTGTTTCTCCCTTTTTGTAAACTGTCTACATTACAGGTAAATGGTAATATAAGGGTCTCCTATCAGAAAATCAAATCAACCAAGGAGGGAATTCGCGCCAAAAAGGTGAAACAAACTCGGACACAGGTGGCAAATGACAGCACATCAGGAACACAAATCAGGGAAGCAACCATCGACCGACTATCAAAGCCAAAAAGTCAGCAATAACAAGACACCTAAAGCAGCCAGTACAGCATAGTTATTTCCTCATTTATTGCTGCGCAGTTTTCCACATCAATTATTGCCCCTGCCAGAGTAGATGGATAAATTTATTTCTTGATATTTTCCTACGGGATATTTTGTAAACTTCTTATAAATACTTTCAAAAGAGATGTATTAGTGTTGGCTAATGAATATCATTCTGGACCTGCTCTGTAAATTTTGAGAACTCTTCTGAAATAAAGTTGCTAGAATGTTGTGTTGGTGAATTTGTTGGTTGTGTAATCGATGGCAGAAGGATGTATTGCAGAATTCTTGTGTTAATACATGGATCAATAAGTTTTCTTTACTCTTGAGTTACTGTATTTGTGTTTTATTTATCATATGAATATCATGTTCTAAGTTATAGGAAAAAAGGATAACCCAGAATTTACTTTGTTGTACTATGTGTTCAATTCCTGTAGTTTTTTATGTTTTCCACGGGACTAGCATAGGCAAGAATTCTTGACTGCTCTTGTCTCCCTGGTTCTTCTACACTAAATATCATCTAGGAATTCTTAATTGCTCCCTGATAATGTTTACACCATTTCCCTCTTTTAACATAATGAAATATTCTTGATTGCCTTTCATTTCTTGACTTCATTTCATCCTATTTCAACTTCAATGGTGTTCTGTGTTTAATTATCTTGCTCTGCAATTTTCATATTGCCAAAGAAACCATACCCAGAAGTTTATCTGCATTAGACTCCATCAACCCAATGTTTTGAACTTCTCTCAAGTTACTGCCTTGTTCTACTGAATGTCATCTTCCAAACACCAAACAAAACTTGTGCTTCATAACTAGCCTAAAATATAATCAAACAAATCTAAATCATAAAGAGAGAGCCCTCTCTGGTTGCAGATTGGCTAGGATCTGCAGCTAAAAGATTGGTTAGTGGTTACCTCACCCGTATTCCCTTCTGGAGCCATGGAACAACCTGAGTGATAACATTATTGGTGACTCCACTGGGGAACTAAATCAAAGGTAATCAGTCTCCCTGTTTCAAACATATTCAAAGGAAAAATACCAAAAACAAATTTAGAAGCTGGCTCCAAAAAAGAAAACTCGTTACACCAGATCAAATCCAGATCCTAATCCTCCAGCTATCTTTGAATAACTTGATCTCCAAAACCCTTAGGAGATAAGAAAGTTTAGAATCTGTTGATTTAAACCTTGATATACTTCAGCAACACCTCACAAAATCTGAGCTTACCCCTGGGAGAGCAGCAGTCCTTTCTGTCAATACTACAGCCTCTCCAAGTTCTTCATCCACACCTCAAAGTATCCTCTCCACTCCCCCATCCACTACTCGTATTCCCACTCCTGTCCCCCCTGTTCCAGCCCTCTTATTCCTTCCTGATGTCCCATTTATCCCTGTAAATATGGCCAACCGTTATGCTCCTTTGCAGTTGACTGCCAATCCAGGGGCTATGCCTCAAGACTATCAAAGCAAAATCACCTACTTTGATGGTACTAGCTCCTATACAGCTCAGCAACACACCAAGAAAATGCAAGATTACTTTGAGAACTATGAAATTGATGATGATGATGTGAGAATGAAAATCTTTGTCCAAAGTCTAACTGGTGATGTGAGGACCTGGTTTAGAGCACTTGCTGCAAATTCTATAGCCAATCCATAGGCCTTATATCAATCCTTCTTAAACAGATGGGAAAAGAAGAAAGACCTTTACACATTTTAACTGAATATGAAAACTTAAAAAGGGGCCCACAAGAAACCGTTCAAGACTATTGTGCCAGGTTCAATAATGTCTATAGTGCCATTCCTCAGAACCTTAGACCTCCTCCTGACCTTGCCTTGATCAAATTCCCTGATGGATTTGATTCGGACATGGCATATCAGCTGAGGGAAAGAGCCCCATTAAACTTAGTAGACATGCAGAATATAGCTGTTAGTGTAGAGGAAAACTTGATTGCTAAACGAAACCGGGCTAGAACTGAAAGAAGAACAACTTTCGAAGAAGAACCTTCAGCATTTGAGCAAAATCTAGATGCAATCATTAAAGGTATGGACAGATTAGGAGATAGAGTGGAGACTATTGAAATAAAATCATCCTGGGAAGGACAACCAGGTAACACAACAAGAAGCCCAAACTTTAGAAAGAATCAAAACCCTAATGCTGGAAGGACTGGCCTTGGTCAGAACATCAAACCCCCATTTCAAGAGAATTATGTTGAAGCCTCAACCTCTAGTGAGCCTACAGAGGACACACAAATTAATCTAATGGGTTTAAATGGTGAGCAACAAACTGACACAGGATGATCAAGAGGCTCATAATTTAAATCAATTTCAAACCAAGTCTGGAGAATCATTTGATTTTAAAGAAGGCTATGATGCAGTAGTCTATGAGGTTCATAAGCAATACAAATTGAGAAGTAGAACAATAAATGTACCTGAACCTACCAAATTGAAAGATACCAAACGTGCCAAGAGAGCTAAGGATACTTCTCCCCTCACAGAATTCCCTGCTGAGACAGACCCCAATCCAAAAGATCCCATCATAGAGGACATTTCAGACCTGGAACCATCAAACAATCAGCCATCTTTTTCCTCCTTTCCAAAAGAAAGTTTAAATATATCTACTGTAGTAAATTCAGGACCAAAAAATGGTTGATGTGATTGATGTAACAAGTGAACAAGACATATCATATCAACTACAAAATTCAAATCTACTGCCCACCAAGCAAGTTCCCAAAACTCCTAAGACTAGTGGTGATCAAGAAATCTTATGGTACTTAGAGTTTGATGGATCAGTGAACAAATTGGGAGCAGTGGCAGGGATTTGGATACACAATATACAAAATGACCATGCTCAGGGTCATGCATATAGGCTAAATTTCAATTGCACAAACAATATGGCTGAATATGAAGCCCTTTTGTTGGGACTTAAACTGATTAGAAGTCTAGGGGTGACCAAGATTTCCATTCTAGGGGACTCATATTTGATAATACAATAGATGAAGGGAAAGTTTGTTACAAATGATCCTAAGCTAAGAGATTATAGGGGTGCAACCATGGAAATACTGAACACCTTCTTGGAATCACAGCTCACCAAAATTCCAAGAAAACACAACCTACATGCACATAGTTTGGCAACCTTTACCAGCACTTGCAAACTACCATTCGAGCCCAATCATCACTTCACTTCTGAGATCAAACACAGACTTGATGTCCCAGATAATGTGAAAAATTGGCAAGTGTTTGAGAATGATACCCAAATCAATAATTTCCTCACTTTAAAAGAAGAATTCTCAAGTACAAACATAGACACAAGCACTATTGATGATCAACAACAAATTGACAAAATGGAGCAAAATATATCAGCTGAAGCAGCAAATTTGATTTTGCATCCAACAACTTTTAATGACAAAAATCTGCAAGAGCTAAAACAAATGGATTTTGATGAAATAACTGAGGGAGAATCCGAAGTAATTGAACTGAAGTATAATGTCCTGCTTACAGGCCTGACTCCGTTGGAAGATATATTTGATTCAAATGGCATTCCAAGAAAGCCAAAAATGCAACCATTAAATGCAGAAATTGAAGACTGCAACATTGGAACCACAGAAAATCCCAAAATGGTAAAACTCTCCAAAACATTGCCTCCTGACCAAAAACTCAAATACATTAAGTTGTTTACAGAGTTCCAAGATATCTTTGCATGGAGCTATGAGGACCTCAAATCCTATGACACTTTTGTTATCCAACATACAATACCCTTGAAAGAAAATCAAAAACCTTTTAAACAAAAGCTGAGAAAGATTAATCCAGTCCTCCTTCCCCTTATTGAAAAGGAAGTCAAAAGAATGTATCAAGCTGGAATAATTGCACCTATTAGGTTTTCTGAATGGATTTCAAATCTAGTGCCCACTAGAAAGAAAACTGGAGAGATAAGGTTCTGTGTTGACCTGAGAAATTTGAATAAAGTCTCTCTCAAAGACCACTACCCCTTACCCAAGATGGATCACATTTTACAAAGGGTAGTGGGTGCTTCAAGGATCTCATTGTTAGATGGATTCTCAGGATTTAATCAGATCTTAGTTCACCCAGTGACCAAGATAAAACTTCCTTTACAACACCCTGGGGAACCTTTAAATATGTGAAGATGCCTTTTGGACTCAAAACTGCAGGGGCCACATTTCAGAGAGCAATGGACATAGCCTTTGCTAAAGAGATCCATGACTTTTTAGTCATATACCTTGATTATCTCACTGCTTTTTCAAATCAGACCAAGAACACCTAGATCATTTGAGGCAAGTGTTCCTAATTTGCAGAAAATTTGGCATATCATTGAACCCAAAGAAATCATTGTTTGGCTTGGAAGAAGGAAAACTCATAGGTCACATAATTTCTAAAGATGGAATAAGAATTGATCCAGACAGAATACAAGCTATTCTTCAAGTCCCTCACCTAAGAAACATCAAGAAATTACAAGCCTTTCTAGGGAAAATCAATTTCCTAAGCAGATTCATTCCCAATTTGGCCAAGCTAATTAGACTGTTGAATAATATGCTGAAGAAAGAATCTAAAGTCAAATGGACAATAGAAGCTAAACAAGCCTTTGAGGAAATCAAAATAGCTTTAACAAGAACATCTATTCTCACAAGCCCCAAGTTTGATAGAGATTTCATAATCTTTTCCTTTGCATCTGAGCATACTATTGCTGTTGTCCTATTACAAAAAGATGACCTAGGATGTGAAAAGCCCATTGCTTTCTTCAGCAAAGTACTTAGAGATGCTCCACTCAAATACCAAATCATGGAGAAGCAAGCCTATGCTCTTGTAAAGGTCATAAAGGATTTTAGAGTTTATATCTTGTACTCTCATGTAATTGCCTATGTTCCGAATGCAGTGGTCAAAGATATTCTAACTCAAGAGGGAATTGAAGGTAAAAGGGGAAAATGGATAGCCAACATTTTAGAGTATGACATTGAAATCAAACCAACAAAACTCATAAAGGGACAAGGGTTAGCTAAATTAATGACTGAAACCAACTTTCAAGCCCTTGACATCAATGAACTGGATAACGAACAGGAGATGGAAAATCCACAGATCAATCAAGCCTTTTTACAATCACCTTGGTACACTGATATATGTTTTGTATTGTTAAACTTGCAAGCTCCTCCAGGGTTATACGGGACTAAAAAGAGATTCTTGAAAATGAAAGCTTCAAAGTTTTGTATTATAGACAATGTTTTATTTTGGAAAAATCATGAAGGGATTTTGCTCAATTGCCTAATTCAGGATGAAACTGACAAAATACTCAAGGAATTTCATGCAGGGGACTGTGGAGGACACTTATATTGGAAATCCACAGCTGATAAAATACTAAGAGCTAGGTTTTACTGGCCCTCACTGGCCCTCCCTATTCGCTGATGTGAGAATATTTGTAGTTTCTTGCCACAAATGCCAGATCTTTGAAGGCAAAAGGAAGTTGTTACCTTTACCTCTCAAACCCATTTCAATTGAAAGGCCTTTTCAACAATGGGGTTTAGATTTCATTGGATAAATTCATCCTTCCTCTTCTAGACAACACAAGTGGATCTTGACCACCACAGACTACTTTACCAAATGGATAGAAGCTATCCCTTATAGGCAAGCCAATGACTCAATCATCATGCAATTCTTAGAAACCAATATCTTGTCTAGATTTGGTTGTCCAGAGAAGATTATTACAGACAATGTTGCTGCCTTTAAGTCCAAAAGAATGATCAATTTTTGCCACAAATACCACATTACCTTAGGTCATTCCACAGCCTATTACCCTCAAGGTAATGGTCTAGCAGAATCATCCAATAAAAGCCTGATCAACATCATCAAAAAAGTCTTGGAGGAGAACAAAAAGAACTGGCATAAAAAGTTAGTAAATGCACGGTGGGCAGACAGATTGACCACCAAAAGATCTATTGGAACCAGCCCATATGAATTGGTTTATGGCATGGAGGTTATGTTCCCCTCATCCTTGGGAATCCCTGTGATCAAATTGTTGCAAGAGTTACAAGCAGAACCCAATGACATCCAAAGGAGAATCAATCAAACTATTCACTTGCAACAAACTAGAGAGGAAGTATATCAGAGAACTTAGGTTCTGCAAGATAAACTCAAGAAGGTTTTTGACAAAAGAACAAAAGCTGAGGATTTCTTCACAGGAGACAAAGTGCTAAAGTGGGATTCTAGAAGGGAAGACAAAGGAAAACATGGCAAATTTGATTTCCTGTGGAAAGGCCCTTTTGTCATTTAGGCTGTACAAGGAAACAACACCTATTTTTTGAAGAGTTTGGATGGCACAGAAGCTCAGGAAGGGCCAGTGAATGGGCGAATGCTCAAGAATTATTTTGATCCTCCTTGTTAAACAGAACAAGAATGTATTTTGTACATAAAAAGTGTTTATTTTAGTAGTTCATTTCAGTAATAGGATAGGAAATAAGATGCAACAAATTTTGAGGAAAAAGCAAATAGCTATACCACCCTTGGTATATATTTTGTGTTTACCACAAAAAATCAGGAGAGAACTTGGAAAAAGTAGAGATGATGAAAAAAATTCTAACCAACCATCAAAGACAAAGTTGCAGTCAGGTTCAGATCAGCTTATGAAAAATGCATCCATGCCACAAAGATTCAGTTGGTTAGCTTGCACCAAAAGGCAGCTTTAAATCACAGCAAGAATTGAGAATAAGGCCATCTGACCTGTTGTTCTTGGCTTTTCTCTTGGAAAATCCATCCCCAAGTGGAGCCACTGTTAGGTTCCTATACCAATAGGTGTCATTTTTCATGATGGACTGTGGAAATACCAAATATGATCATCCTTTCCATGCTGCAAAGGTTCCATATTATCAATAAATTAAAATTCAAGATAAAGAGAAAGGAAATGAATCTCAAAGGAAGACCAGGGAAATGGCTTGTTAGAAAAGCTACTACTGTACTACATGTTGTATAGCAAGTTCAGAAAGTGCAATCACTGACTTTCTCACAATTGATGAATAGCCAGACAGTTTAGCCCTGGCTAGATCATGTTTAAATTTCTTGTTTTAGAATAGAGAATAAGGTCTGCTCAAACAGTTCAAGCTTGGTAGATCACTAAATGAGATAGAGAATTAAAGGGCCCAACTGCTCAATCTGAGCCCTTGGTAGAGATAAGGATAGATTTAGATAAGAGGGCAGCCAAAAGAAAAGAGGAAAAGCAAGGTTTGCTAGTTCAAATGCACCCATTCAAAGGAAGAAAAAATGTTAGGTGTTTTAGGTTGGGTAGGCAAATAATTCTGATGTTGCAGAAGCAGGGTGATATTCAGTTTTAAAGAGTATCACAAGCATCATGGCAAAGTGGCTACAGTTTAGTGGAGCATGACTGACTTCCCCTCTCATTTCCCCCAGAACCTTCACTAACATCCCCTAGGGATATTGAGATTTGCTCAATGGTCCTAATCCATTTCATTTTTGAGAATTACTAAGTGAAACGTTGTGTTCACTTGGTCAAGACAAGCCACATTTCTTGTGTAAACATAATCATCCCATTTCCCTTTCATTTCCTAAAAAATCTAAGTTTTGCCTTATAAACGTAGCATTTCCCTATCATTTGTCATATTAACACCCTAAATTTATTATATAACTCCTATGTTAAGTTTCCCTACCCCTACTATGTATAAAAAGCAAAAAAAAAAAAAACCAAAAACACTATACATATCCCGCCCCCACCTAATATGGCTATGTTTAAAAAAAAAAAAAATCGGAGTCATTGGTCCACTTGGGGCCAATGAAAACTCACCATGTGTCCCACCGGGATTTGTTAGACCTCTGGTCAAACAAATAACCATATCTGTCGTGCATTAAAATGGGTTTTAATTAACATTTGGTTAATTAAAAAAAAAACCATGTCCACATTTCCCGATAACCCAAAGTTTTTAACCCTCCAAACTTTGTAAAAACATTGAAATATCGTGCGCTCTCCTTTCATAAACCTCTGACACCTTACCTTCTCGTCAACCGTTGGATCGCGCTCTCCAGATCCAACGGCCCTCATCAATATCGGAGGCGCCCCGATGTCCAGTCGTTAGTACCCGATGGATGGCGGTATTCTTGTCGTACCCAAGGACACCTGTCGTGTTTTCATTGCATCGGGCCTACTCTGACATAAACCGCCCCCGTACCAAAGGCGGTCCGATGGAAACCATAAACCACCATTTTTCCTACCGCCCGCGTCACCATCCCGTCAGCACCACATCACCACCCGCGTTGTTGTTCATCCACCATGTCTACCATGTCATCCTCCACGTCAGCAACCATGTCACCTTCCGTACTCCACTACCGAACAAAAGCTACGTCATGTTGGCGTCATCCCCAAAAAGCACCAAAAGCTCGAAAAATTCCAAATTTTGATAAAAACTCGTGAAATCAATTATTTTCGTTTATTTCTGTTTAGTTGACTTGTGCATCCTGTGCATGTGAATTACATCCAATTCAACACTAAAGTTACAGTCCCCCACCCAAGCGAATCCACTCGGCAAACCCGGCCTCCTCCGCTCAGTCTGCAACCACATTTCGCATCAGACGTCCATAAAACAGGTATTTACCTGGAATTCACTCCTAAACCCTGTTTTTTCCAAATTTTTCTGTAAGAATCGTCCGGACGACCAAAATTCCACCCAAAATCACAGTCCTGCCTCTGTACCTCTGCACTGCAATCACCACTATAGCCATTTTTGCAAAAATAACCCTGTCAACTGTCGTTCCCTCTACAAACTCACCCGTCGAGCTGAAATTCAAGCTCCTTTCCCCCGAATTCCACTCACAAATCCAACAGAATCAGTTTATAACCCCGGGTAAAAGCACAACCAGCTGATAAAAACAATAATTTGCCAAACTTCTTTCCAAACCACCTATCTGCATCCTTCCTCTGCAAAAAGAATCCAAGAAATGTCCAAATGATGAATTAATTTGTCAAATCACTTGCAAAAGGAGGCCATTTTCACTATTTTATCCAGCTTCCCCAATACACTCTGCATAATTCACCTTTTCTACCATGAATGCTGCCTAGTGAGGTGACTACAAGATAAAACTCAGTCTGCAATATCCTGACAAAAGCCTTAGAGCCAGAGTTCTCTTTTCTGTTGTTTCATAAACCTACATACCAGTCAAAACACAAACAATTCAAGCATGGAGGCTCTAATGGCTCTCAACATCGAACCCTTGAATGCACCACATAAGGACTTGGAATGGTTACCTCTAGCAGACAGGGACTTCCAAATTAAGGACATGATGGGTCTCAAGTCTCACCTGCAAACATTTTGTCAATTTAGAAATAGCCACAGAAACAACACTGATGTCCTGAGAATCTGGGAATCCAATATGCCTATCTACTACCTCCCTTCAGTCAATGTGTTGCCTAATTTTATTCATTTATTTTGTGCAAACTATGATCCCACACAAAGAGAAATCCTCACTCCATCTAGATCTCTACTGTTCTATATTACTCCTTAGTCCATAAATGAGATGTTGAACTTTGAGCCAACTCACCCTCTGGTTCCTCTCACCATGAAACTCCTGCTTGATCAAGGTGCAAATCTGCCTAGCTCATAAATAACAAGACTAGGTCAGTTGTTTATGCTACCACAGTGCCAGCCTGATCATCCTCCTCCTTATCATCAAGTCTCATTCAATGAGAGAGGGAAACTCCTAATAGACATGATATCCTACATTCTAGGATGCAAAACCAGTGAGTTTGTTGATGAAAATGTGTTTGTATTGATGTCCAATTTCACTCCAGGACATCCTCCAACTATCATGTATGACTATGCCACCTTCATAGCAAATAAAATCCATGAGTAATTTATGATTTTGGAGAGAGAAAGAGTGTTCAAGTATACATCCTACATATATCATCTGTTGTTGTACTATCATCCTAATAGTTTACAAGTTCCTCTTAAGAAACTAGACTCCAAAGGAGAGAGGAGATCTATCATGTTCTGGACCTCAGTGTTCCATGAAGTCCACCTCTCACCTTATACATATTTTAAGTTCATTGACATGTTCATTTACCCAACCACTTGCCTGTTGATGATGACTCCTCCTGGCAGGCTCACTGCTAAAATGCAGAATTTTACACCTTTCAAGGGGCTACAGCATTGGTGACTAGTATTTCTACCAAAACCATACAGTGATCAGGATTTAAGGTTGTGAATTATCCCCCTACAAGCTGCCACAATATTTCCCCATGAGACTCTTTGCCTTGGAATATTTCAAGCAATTTAGTAGTGCAGATTGACTCATTTCCATGGCAAAAACAAAAAGGCATAGCTCAAGATAAGACATCAATTGGGACCTTTTGTCTTCAATAAGAGGGAAGAAGCCTGGAATGATACAGACAAGATGCTAAGAGATGAACTTATGCTGAAACAAAGCTTTTACTGGGCACCATATGACCCTGAACATTTCATAATCTTTAGAAGAGTAAAAAACAAGCTTTTAGGATATGTGCACCAACCAATCCCTCAAATTGAACAATATGCTAATCAACGGGAATGGGTAGAGGGCACACTAATTGAATATCTTATTGAACAAGAAAGATTAGAAAAAGAAATGAAAGAATATGAGAAGAGAATTGACCTGGATTATTTTGCATAGGTCCCTTTCACACGGCCTCAACATATTGGAGTGAGCACATCAACTGCTACACCTTCACAACAGCCTGCTCAAGAAACCACTCCACCTGCAGGGAAAGGCAAAGAATTACATCATTTAGAGCAGCAAAATACAATGGCAGAGCAGCCATCTACAATCTAGGAAAAGGGTCAAGAACAAGGCCTTTCAACACAAACAAAGGCAGTGGATATCCCTGTGCTACAAACCCCTCATAATGAGGAAAGAGCCAAAAAGAGGGACAGACTAGAAGAGGCACCTATAGGGGCATCTACAGATCAGCAAGGTGAGAAGAGACAAAGGCTAAACCCCTACTCTGAGGAAGAATTCACAGAAGAAACAACAGGCAACCTTAGGGGTGAGGGAACTTCTGAATAGCAGATCCCTCCATTTTTGGAAACATCGACTAGCTCATTTCAACAGGAGCAAGAGAGAGAGATTGGTGTGGAGGTTACATCCACCAAGCAACGGAGCAAGCAAGGCTCTGATATCAAGAGGGCATTCACAGAAATCAAAGCTAGAAATGAACTAGTGAGGTTTCAACTATATAACCAATTGTTAAGAATGGCTCCCACCAATCAACAAAGGCTAATGGAAGCCTATGATATCCAGGTAGAGAAGATGACCCTTAGTCACTTCAGGCCCACTATACAGCAGCCACAGTCAGTTGTAGATTACATTAGGACCAATCTGGAAGTTCTTGCTAAAGACATCCACCCAATAGACCAGATTGAGTTACACAAACATGCTGGAGAAATGGTATACTCCACCTTGGCAGACAACGCACTAATGGCTCATAAACTGCAAAACTCATTGTATAACACTTCTGCCCAATTAGAGCTGGAAAAAGCCTCCTCATTAGCCAAGGATAATAGAATAAAATCCTTGGAAGAGATTATCATAGAATTGGGACATGATCCCAAGGATCCCAAAGGCACACAGGCCTTAATAAGAAAGAAGGAGGAAGACATAGCAGCCTTGAGAAGAAAACTTAAGCTGCCAGCTACAATACAGCCTCAGACCACAGAGGTAGCACAGCAAAAAGAAGAGGAGGATGTGGTCAGTTTATTGATGAGGATGAACCAAAGATTGTTGGATACAGAGAAAGCCTTGGAAGCAGCTCTACAAGGAAAACAGGAGGAGTTGGACTCTCACCGAACTCAAACAGCTCCAAATCTCACAGCTCCTCCTCCAACAGCCACCATAACATCCCCTCCCATTGATCCAGCATCAACAGTAGGTATCTTGACCTCATCAGCAACAACAATACAAGAGGCTAGCCTGAGCATGGAAGAGATGATGAAAGAAATAAAGGCTTTGGAGATCCAAATGGCAGAATTAAAGGAAACCAAGGAAAAACTAGCCAAATTTGAGGTTAGTTATGACAAATCAAAAATGACTGTAGTTGAGAAGACAAGGGAAGTGAAGGCCCTAGAGAATAAGATAAAAGCCTTGGAGAAGGACCTCACTCTTCATAGAACCCTGACAAAAATGAAGACCATTTTGTGGGATAAGATTGACCAATCTATTGTTGATCAATGGACAACAATACAAACTATTTTTGACCAGATGGAATTGATAGGGGTAGCTCAATATGAAACTCAAAAGGCCAGAGTATTATTGGAAAATAAGCCTGAGCAAGCCAATCAAATGATTCATTTTTTGAACACTCATACCAATGAACAATTAGCATCTCTAGACATTCATAACAGGACAGAGACTATTTTAAGAGTCAGGAAGGTGCTGACTATGAGGAATTTTGTTCAAACTATAGAAAGAAAATGCCAGGAAATGCAGACGGAGATAGATGCCTTCAGACATAAATTTGCAATATTACAGAGCAAAGGTTTACCTAACCTAGTCACTAGCAATGGGAGCCTGTTAAAACAGGAATAGTATGCTCATAGGATAAGTACCTATGTGCAAAATCACATTACAACATCATCAAGTAGCTCAGAAGAGACAGTGACTCCCTCTGGACAAAGTTTATATGATAAACTGGAAAGTTTGCTTTTTATTGAGCATGAGGTAGCACATCTTTTTGATTTCCAGCCAAATTATTACAGGTACACTGAAGCTGACGAGACATTGATTAAATTGAGAAAGCATCAATTACCAACAGATCAATGGTGGCAGAGCATGCTAGAGGTTTTACCAAGGTAGTTTGTTTCTCCCTTTTTGTAAACTGTCTGCATTACAGGTAAATGGTAATATAAGGGTCTCCTATCAGAAAATCAAATCAACCAAGGAGGGAATTCATGCCAAAAAGGTGAAACAAACTTGGGCACAGGTGACAAATGACAGCACATCAGGAATGCAAATCAGGGAAGCAACCATCGACCGACTATCAGAGCCAAAAAGTCAGCAATAACAAGACACCTAAATCAGCCAGTACAGCATAGTTATTTCCTCATTTATTGCTGCGCAGTTTTCCACATCAGTTATTGCCCCTGCCAGAGTAGATGGATAAATTTATTTCTTGATATTTTCCTACGGGATATTTTGTAAACTTCTTATAAATACTTTCAAAAGAGATGTATTAGTGTTGGCTAATGAATATCATTTTGGACCTGCTTTGTAAATTTTGAGAACTCTTCTGAAATAAAGTTGCTAGAATGCTGTGTTGGTGAATTTGCTGGTTGTGGAATCGATGGCAGAAGGATGTATTGTAGAATTATTGTGTTAGTACATGGATCAATAAGTTTTCTTTACTCTTGAATTATTGTATTTGTGTTTTATTTATCATATGAATATCATGTTCTAAGTTACAAGAAAAAAGGATAACCTAGAATTTACTTTGTTGTACTTTGTGTTCAATTCCTGTAGTTTTTTATGTTTTCCACAGGACTAGCATAGGCAAGAATTCTTAACTGCTCTTGTCTCCCTGGTTCTTCTACACTAAATATCATCTAGAAATTCTTAATTTCTCCCTGATAATGTTTACACCATTTCCCTCTGTTAACATAATGAAAGATTCTTGATTGCCTTTCATTTCTTTACTTCATTTCATCCTATTCAGCTTCAATGTTGTTCTGTGTTTAATTATCTTGCTCTGCAATTTTCCTATTACCAAAGAAACCATACCCAGAAGTTTATCTCCATTAGACTCCATCAACCCAATGGTTTGAACTTCTCTCAAGTTACTGCCTTGTTCTACTAAAAGTCATCTTCCAAACACCAAACAAAACTTGTGCCTCATAACTAGCCTAACATATAATCAAACAAATCTAAATCACAAAGAGAGAGCCCTCTCTGGTTGTAGATTGGCTTGGATCTGCAGCTAAAAGATTGGTTAGCAGTTACCTCGGCCGTATTCCCTTCTGGAACCAGGGAACAACCTGAGTGATAACAGTTTGCAGAGGTATTTATAGGTCTTGGAGGTGCTTGGAAAGTTGAGGAAGAAGTATTAGCAAGTTCTAGGAAGTGAAAGGTTGATTTCACTGTGTTTAGAGGTGTGTTGTAGTCTCTAAATTGTCACAGTGCAACATTAGGCTAGTGTTTCTCCCTTCCCACTCTATGCCTGCACAGATTAGTGTTAGGCTACCAGTTCAATCTTAGTACAGATTCCTATAGCTGACATACGTGAAATATCGTGAGTACAAACCATCCATTTTCCCAATGGATTGTTGAGGAGGTTTGATTGAGGTCTTGAATCAATCCTCCATGATGTGAATCTGTTAATTATTGATTTTATCTACACATCATTGCATGTGATCTCATTCGAGATAAAAATGATGGATCTAGTTGAGGAAATTGATTTTGGTTGAATGTTAGTGGTCATCGAACTGGTTCAAAAGCACCTTGGCATGGTCCATAAATAAAATTTGAACACATTTAGCAATAGTTGTTTGGTCATTACTAGTTGCATTGTGGTCTATGAATCCTAGTTAAATACTATTTTATCTATATATTTTTCTGGTCCAAGGAGAATAATGATGTGATATGGTTCATGAATATTGGATTGATCATCAACTATTGATCAAGGAAATCACTATCAAGATATCCATGGTAAAATCCCATGATAATTTTCTTCACTAATCCTATAAATATCTTTCCAAAATCGTATTTGAGGAAGAGACCTATGATGGAAACATGATATGAGGAAGTGAGTGATCGAGTTATCTGAGAAATTTGTTCGACACTAGTGCTTTCCCAATATAGATCTCTTCGTATTTATTTTTGTCTGTCTTGACACTCATTAAAAGGAATTTTAATACGTGAAATGCACTAAGCAATGGTAAAATTTTCTTGGTTTAGATCTAAAGTGTTGTAGTGTTTTGCATAGATCGAAGGCAGGATAGTGCACGTCAATAGTAGTGAAAAACTTTGTGTAGACATTGATCTAATATTTCATTGAGTATGAGGGTTGAGAGCATGAAGTAATGCTAGATTTGATGATTGCAGTAACAATTTCCAAAGATCCATGTAGTTTATCATAGACATATTAGATTTTCTGTGCGCAAGGAGGTTGTAGGAGATCTATTGCAGAATGTGTATGGGCCTATAGGTTAGTATTTGATCAAGAAAGTGCAATCAAGAGAAATGGTGTGTTAGCCAGGCATGAGTTTGATTCAATGTTTATGCATATATGTTGCAGACAGAGAGATACCTATGCAAGTGACAGACAAAGGTTGGCATAGTTTATACATGAATCAATTAGAAGCATGTAGATGAAAATGACAGTGTGTTGCAAACAGTGATTTCCTGAGATCATTTACAAATCGATGTGAAGGTATCGTTGGGAATTTCAGTGGACAAAGAAAATAAGAGTGCATTGGTAAACAGAGATTATCCAGTGTGTTTTCCAAAGAATGGTGGCGTATTAATATGATGAGATCTAATGTGTGGCTATAGGGTGGCTACATTGTGTGTTTTTGTTGCAGACCAATCTATTGAAGAAATATTATAGTGACTAAGAATTATCGAACAAAATACTCATCTTATTAATATGTGCTACTTGATGTAATGTTAGGGTTGATCTAAGTGTGTTTTGTCAGTTGAGAGATATTGCTTGAGACTGACGATGCAAATGTTAGAAATTATGTCCACGATTTGTAACTATAGAAGCTAATGACAATATGATTGAGTTGTTGGTTTTTTTTCGTGAATGTGCTCTATTATCTATTAGATGGATATTACTATGAGTATCATTGTTGTAGATTTCTTGCAGTATTTAGCTAGAAAGATTCTTATGTATTGTGTGTTGGTGTTGGTATAGGACTGCTAGTATATTGTCGTGACATAATTACCATGATGAGACTTGTATTGTCTATTGGTGCTAGCTAGCTAAGCGGAATATGTATGTTGCAGCCATGTAATGTCATGACTTTAACATTGTAGTGAAAAGAGATCAGATTTATCTGTGTAGAAATTGTTTCATATGCTTATTTTAGAATGTAATAGTAAATTATTATGCTACAAGGATTGATAGTGAAAGTCTATGTTGTTTTTAGGGCTTGTTATTATTAATGATCAAAAACTTATTATTGATGTTTATGAGATTTAGTTTTATTTGGTAATGATGAGAAGAGATGAAAGTGTTGAATGAGAGGTTGCATGGGTCAAAGTATGTTGAGTTGATTAAGTTGATTAGAGATTCATATGAGTAGAGAATGATTGTCATATTGTTGTTGAAGATGTGATTGTTATTGTTACCAATTTCTATGTCTACTACTATGTGTTGGAAATGTTGATGATAACCTCCTTTTTGACGGTATGGTTGTATGATTATTGATGTTACTAATTAATTGAGCAAGGTATGTTCTACAGAGATCAAATTTATTATTAATTAATGGCAAAGTCTACCTATTACTGGCATAATTATTATATTGTTGACAATGTTGTATGGAAGTGAGTATGTACGTAGCTTTTTATTGTCATGATATTGACTTCGGGATTATGTAATGTTGTTGGGGTCTAAGTAGAAGAGAAGTTTTGAGTCTGTATTGATTGAAGTGATTTTGCTAAGAGCATGTATGTTGTTAGAGATTGAATTAAGAAAAGTAATGTTGTAGAGTGTCGATATGCTTTGATTGTAGAAGTAGGTTTGTTTTAAGTGCAAAGAAAGCCAATGTTGTGTTGTAAAGAGTTTGAGATCGAATTCAATTATTTTTTAGAAAAACGTTATATGTTGTTCCAATATGAAAATGGATGAAACTTAGCCTTAAATTTTTGAGTTTGTTGCAGGTGGATCCAATGTGAAATATTATGGAATGAGGTATGCAAGAGTCTAAAGGTTGGATCCTTCAGTGAGGGAATGGTAGCTTCCTTCCCGTGGTGGTTGGAGTACTTGCACAGGGAGTGCTAACTTCCTTTTGGTGGTGGCCGAAGAAATTGCATAGGTAGTGGTAGCTTCCTTCCATTGGTGGTCGGAGAACTTTCTCAAGGAGTGGCATATTCCTTTCGGTGGTGGCTTCCTTCCAGTAGTAGCTGGAGAAACAATTAGAGGTGGTGGCATGTGCAATGGTGGTGGCCAGTGTATTATGTAAAAATATAATTTTAGTATTAATAACAAGAAGATGAAGATAAGAGTAGTGATGGTTTTTCCTAGTTGGGTTTTCCTCCTAAGATTTCGTGTCTATGCGTGCATGATGGTGTTCTCATATGTTTGTTGATGTTTACTTGGTATGTTTTTTCTCTTGGCTCATGATTGATAATGTTCATGGTTTCTATTATATAGTTTCTCATTATATGTGCATGTTTACATGTATGTTTCCGATTAATCACTAGTATAATTAATGATTTTAAAATAAGAGTAAAAGTTGGACAAAAGTTGAATTAGCATGAAACACTTATTCCTCCCCCCCCCCCCCTCGGTATTTATAAGAATAGGAATCAAAGTAGGTACTTTAGGAATAAATTTAACAGTTGGAGGAGATCTAATGGATTATGGCAAGGAATCAAAAGAAGATGACAACCCAGAAGAAGAAGTCAATTCAGGAGAACTACGACTATGCAAGAATTTTATCAAATGTAATGGAAATATCAACAGTTGTAGATCAAGGACAATTAGTAGTAGAACAATTCATGTTAGGAAATAAGGATAATCAAGGTATGCTCTTTCTCAATGATGCAAATTATTAGGTATGGAAAGAAAGGATGAAGTCTAGATTAATATCTCTTGGATGTGATGTTTTGAATTTAGTATGTAATGTAGAAATTTGATAGAAATTGCAATTGCTCAAGATTTCAAAATGAAAAACAAAAGACACAATTCTACACTACTGATTTGCGGAATGGAAACCACAATTTAGAACAACATGCATAGACAAGCAATATGCAAAACCACAAATACATAGTGATTTCTAGGGGAACCCAACTGGGAAAAACCCCTCAAGCCTCTTTGCATTAATCAATTGAATAGAGAAACTATTAGAATTGCTAGCTCCAGCTATGAGCTCAACCTGCAAAAGAATAATGGTTCTCTCTGCTCAATGAGAAACTCTAGCCAACACTTAGACAATTATTGTCTCACCAAGCTTCTTATTTCCTTATGCAAATCCCGAGGAAACTAGCCCCTAAAAGATAGGAATTTCCTCCAAATTGATTGTGCAATTCCTAAGGATTGATCTCCTAACTCATGTAGCACTTGTACACTCAAAACTAGTCTACAATTGATGTTACATTGCCTTGTCATCTCCACTTTAGCTAACGATCTCAAATTCCTTGCATGCATTAGCTATTTTGGATTGAATGATCAGTTAACTCATAGATGTCTAAGTTAGACTGTTTTCCCACATCACAACTGACCTTCAACTAACTCTATCAATAGTTAGAGGCCAGTTAACTAAATACAACTTAAAATAATTGAACTGGATTACTAAAATTTAGAAATCACACATGCATAACTGAACTCCAAGCCCTTTAACTTGAATTTACAGAGCTAATTGAGTGAAAAGATCCATGTCACACTATTTAACTACCTCCAAGTTGTTTTTCTAATGTGGAAATTTGATTTACTCAATTTGACTAAGGCTAAACTCAAATTGAGCCTTCATTTCTACATTATTTCAACACTCCCTCTTAGCAAGAAAGGGATTTTCACCACCCCTATCATGAACCGGTGGAATTCGAATTTACCTCTTAACAATGCATTTATCAATATTTTGACATCTTTCTCCTTAGTTGGAATGTATTGTAGCAACATAATTCTCCTCTGCACACAATGCCGCAAATGATGATATTGGATATCAATGTGCTTGGACCTGTCATGAAATACCAAATTCTCGGAGAGCTTAATGAAACTTTGATTATCACTATATCTCATTGTCAGATCCATCTCCTGATTCCAAAGTCCCACAAGTATTTTCCTCATCCATGTGGCATCACATGTTGTTTGACTTGTAGCCATGTATTCAGCCTCTACTGAGTTGAGTGCCATAGACATCTTCTTCTTGTTGTATGAGGAAATAGTTACAAAACCAACAAAAAGATAAAACCTAAAGTAATTTTCATGTCTGATGGAATCCATACCCAATGTGTGTTGGCATTATGATACATGTATTGTCCTTGATGTTAACTCACTCAGATGAAATATCAAAGTATAGCAGGTAAACAATAAAGAATTTCATATCAGCCTTCACAGAATGAAGAAAGAGAGGTATATACAGGTTCACCATTGACCAAGTTGCGTATACACGCAGGTTTACTGTATACAAGTTGTGTATATGTACACACGCACTTTCACAGAAGGAAAAGTGTGTATACTTTGGAAAACTAAGTCTTTGGCCCAAAGTATTTGGTCCATGGTATTTTGATCCGTGGTATTGGTCCAAGGTATCTGGTCTGAGGTATTGACCCTAGGTATTTGGTCCGAGGTATTGGTCCTAAGTGGTTTTGGTCCATGGTATTGAGAAAGGCCTAAAACTATAAAAGGAGGAGAATATCATTAGGCCAAGGTGTGCAAGTATCGAATATCTGATGAAGTGTGAGATCTAGTATGCAAGTTATTAGGTTATGGTGCATTGCTGGATCTAAACCAAGGATGAACCTTAGTGGATGATGAGGGATCAGATCTAATGATGGATCGGGATCTCAAGGCTTAAAATGAACTATCATTATGTGTTTTTGCTCATGTATATTCTAGATCTGAATACTGATGCATATATTATTTTGTAAATGATATGATATGGGTATAACTAAAGTCTGGAATAGCTGCAAAACTCTAAATTTATATTTGCAGATGTATAAGTCGGTTGGCTTTGAGAAAAGCATGTGTACATGCAGGTTTGATACATGGAAGTAGTGTATACCTTATAGAATATGTTTCAGTTGTTTCTCTTTACTGTTGCAGAGTTTTGTGTTCTAGTTTGGGTTTTGGTTACTGTATTCTGGTGACAATATTCTGAATGATCAGATTGATGGGTTGTCTAAGTGAATGATTGATTCAACTGTGGTTGGTTCAAAAGGTGATTGGTTGATGCAGATGTATTTGATGATTGAATGATATTGTTGGTGGATCTAGTTTGAAAATTTATGAAACGTGGTCCCTGGAGGAAGAGAGAAGGTCATATCCTTCTGTAGGTCGGCGCCTACATACTAGCAAACATATCGGCTAGTACAAGAGCTAGGCGGTTGTAGCTCCCTTCCAGGAGAAGCTAGAAAACAAGAGAAGGTTGTAACCTTCTGCAGGTAGAAGCCTGCATGCTGGTATAAGTTGGCACCAATACAAAAATTGTAAACAGATTTTCTTATTATTAAAAGAAGACAGAGACGACAACAATAGGTGGTTTTCACCCATAGTGGCTTTCCACCTTATATCTTGGTGTTCATGTGTGTTGCTTATGTGTGATGCTTTATTATGCTTTATTGCACTGTATAATGAATTCCTGATATATTGGTTAAAGTTCAATGCATGATAAATTGGGTAAATCAAAAGTTATCTACATATACATTGGTTGCCTTAAGTAGAGTCATGTATACACGCTAGTTCACTTAGCTTAAGTAGCATATAAAAATCTATTTTGAAAATTAAATTATTGATCTGATAATACTGATTCACCCCCCTCTTAGTATTATTTCCAACAATTGATATCAGAGTGGATCCTTCAGAAGAAGCTTGATCGCTTGAAGGAAGATCCATCATCATGAGTAATCAAGAAAGCGGGGGATCCATCAGACCACCAATATTTGATGGGAGCAACTTTGTTTATTGGAAGATAAGAACCACAACCTATATTCAATCACTTGGAACATATGTCTGGGAAATTGTGGAAGGAGGATATACATTTCCATCTGCAATTCCTACAGATACGGCAAGTAAAAAGCAATATGAAACCAATGCCAAGGTTGTCAATACATTATTGGGAAGTCTGTCACAATTAGAGTTTGTCAAAGTTATGCAGCGCAAATCAACCAAAGAAATATGGGACAAAATCGTTCTAAGTTACGAAGGAGACTCTTAGGTAAAACACGCTAAACTGCAAACTCTCAGAATTCAATATGAAACTCTTAAGATGCACAATGATGAAAGTATAGCTAGTTACTTCTTACGTATAGATGAGGTTGTTAATTGCATGAAGAATCTGGGTGAAGAGATAAAGGAAGTTACCTTAGTTGAGAAAGTTTTAAGATCCTTGTCTGCTAAATTTGAATCAAAAGTATCTGCCATAGAAGAAAAATAGGATCTACAAACTATTACTATGACACAGCTTCACGGAATCTTAACTGCCTTTGAGATGAGAAAAGGAGGCCCATCAGATATGAGAGAAGCCGCATTTAAAGTTTCAGCAAAAGGAAAAGAAGAACTTAATGAATCAGGACATATTTCAGAAGAAGAATATGAAGTAAACTTTGTCAAGAAGCTTCAATGAGGTTCTGGAAGATTCAGAGGTATACTACCTTTCAAATGTTTTGCCTATGGTAGAGTCAGTCATTATGCTGCTAAATGTCCTCATAAAGATAAATATGATAAAGGGAAGGAATTTGCAAAATGGAATAGAAAACAAAGTGTAAGTAAAAAGAGCTACTATACTCATGAAGATAGGGATGGTTTATCAAATATTGATGAAGATGAAAATAGTAATGACCATAGACTTCTGATGGCTTATGAAGATGATAATTTTTGGGATGATTTATATGAATATGACCTTTATGAAGAAATATCTAAACTCAAAAGCTATTTAGAAAAAAAGAATATGATTATAGATACCTTGACATACCAGCTTGTTGAAAGAGAAAAACGCAATGAAAAACTAGAATGTGAAATTGTGGGTCTAAGAAAGGATCTTGAGAAAACAAAAGCTCTCAATCTTAGATTTTCTAAAGGATTAGAAACTTTAAATGAAATTATCAAAGTGTAGTTTTCTCCTCTGATAAAGACATGTCTTGGATATACTGAAGAAGCATCTCAATCACAGAAGCCGTCGACCTCCACAAAAAGCTATCTTGATGTAGCAAAGAATAGTGAATAGTATGACAATCATCAGCAGAGGCATAAAGCAGATAACTAGGTAAATCAAGCTCAATTTACTTCAAGGATGAACAGAAGCCACAACCAACCTCAGGTAAATCATACTCAATTTGCTTCAAAGATGAATTTCAATAGAAACTACAATCACTAGGTCAATAGATTCGATAATCGCAGGAACTTCTTTAATGGTGAATGTTTTTCATGTCATAACTTTGGAAAAAAAGCTACTCAATGTCTTGCTTACATGACCATCATGACTAGAGAAGCACGAAGTCAAAGGAATGTGACAGGGATCAAGAAAATTTCCTACAATAACTTTTCTCTTCTTGAAAATGAAATAGAATGCTCAATCTGTAACAACTTCAGCCATGAAGAATCTGAATGCAGGAGTAAATTTTGGAAAATATCTCAAAAGGAGCAAAATCCATTAAATCCCAAAACATGGAGAAAGAAAGAATCGCAAACAGAAAGATGTGGTATAGCCTTCTATGCAAAAGGATAAGAAAAT
Organism: Pinus taeda; assembly: GCA_000404065.3. Classification (NCBI taxonomy): domain Eukaryota; kingdom Viridiplantae; phylum Streptophyta; class Pinopsida; order Pinales; family Pinaceae; genus Pinus; species Pinus taeda. Next base: position 82,750 of record APFE031719837.1, read on the forward strand.
CAGTGGTACATTGATAGTGGATGCTCAAAACACATGACAGGTGACAAAGAAAAACTTCACTCATATAATGCCTTAGAAAAGGAAAAGAATGTCTCATTTGGAAATGACACTCCTACTGTGATAAAAGGTAAAGGCTCTATTTTCTTAAAAGAAAAGGTTAAAGATGAGAATGTTATGTATGTTGATGGTCTAAAGCATAACCTGTTGAGTGTCAGTTAAATGTGTGATCAAGGAAATGAAGTGGTATTCCGATCAAACGGATGTGTTGTTTATGAGCTTGATACAGGAGAAACCATGATCAAAGGTACAAGAACTCCAAATAACTTATATATACTCAAGGGAGGGCAACAATAGTGCTATCTAAGCAAAAATGATGAAAACTAGCTATGGCACAGAAGATTGGGGCATCTAAGCTTTTCTCAAATGAGAAAAGCATGCAGATTCCAGGTTGTTTGTGACCTTCATGATATCAGCATTCCTGAAAATACAATATGCAAATCATGTCAATTCAGTAAGAAAACCAGATCTCACTTCATCAAAAAGGAAGGGTCAACTAGTAAGCCTCTTGAACTTATTCATACTAATTTATGTGGACCATCAAGGAAAAATTCACCTCGTGGAGAAGAATACTTTATATTGTTCATTGATGATTTTTCCATAATGTGTTGGATAGGTCTTCTAAAGCATAAAGATGAATCATTTGAAAAGTTAAAAGCCTTCAAAGATTTGGTTGAAAATGAATCAGATCACAAAATCAAATGCCTCAGATCTGATCGAGGAGGGGAATTTACATCGGATGAATTCTTTGACTTTTGTGAACAACATGGAATAAAAATGTAGTTCTCCACCACAAGGACTCCTTAGCAAAATGGAGTGTTAGAAAGGATGAATAGAATTGTTCAACAAATGGCTTGAGCTATGCTAGATGAATCTGGAACTCCTGCAACCTTCTGGGGTGAAGCTTCATTCGCTGTCGTCACTATTCTCAACTAAGCAAATGTTCGAGTAAATAGCACTCAAACTCCACATGAACTTTTGTATGGTAAGACTCCTACTGTAAAATACTTCAAAGTTTTTGGAAGCAAATATTACATCAAAAGACTGATGAAAAACTTGGTAAGTTTGAACCCAGAACAGATGAAAGTATTCTTCTTGGCTACTCTTCCCAAAGTAAAGGATATAAATTTTATGATAAAAGACTTGGGAAAATTATTGAAAGTATTGATGTTGTGGTTGATGAAGCATGCAAAAATCCAAAACATATAAAAACTGAAGATTATGACAATGAAGAAGATTAGGATCAATTTCCCACATCAAATCACACTAATTCTGAAGAAGAAACCAATGAAACACCAGAAAAAGAGATAATGGTAGAAGAAAAGACTCCATCCAGGTATGTTCAGAAAAATTATCCAGAAATTCAAATTTTAGGGGAAGAAGGGGCAGGTGTGCAGACAAGAAGAACTATTATAGAAGCCTCAAGCTATCTAGCATTACTATCTTCCATTGAACCTCAAAATGTAAATGAAGCATGCAAAGATGAATGTTGGGTCAAGGCCATGAATGAAGAACTTGAGAAAATTGAAAAAAATAATACTTGGGAATTAGTTCCAAGACCTCATGATAAGAATATCATAGGAACTAAATGAATATTCAAAAACAAGCTGAATGAAAATGGAGAAGTTATTAGAAACAAGGCCAAACTTGTTTGTAAAGGATATGCTCAACAAGAAGGCATAGATTTTGAAGAAACTTTTGCACCTGTTGCTAGACTTGAAGCCATAAGGATGTTTCTTGTTCTTTGTAGTTTTCAAAAATTCTAAGTATACCAAATGGATGTAAAATCTGCATTTCTTAATGGAGACTTAGAAGAAGAAGTCTATATTGAACAACCAGAAGGATTCATTCTTGGAAATGATGCAAAACTTGTATGCAAACTCAGAAAGGCTCTCTATGGTCTAAAATAGGCTCCAAGGCCTAGTATTACCATCTTGGCAAATATCTCCACCAACAGGATTTTTCAAGGGGTCAGCAAATAGCACTCCATATACAAAGATTGACACTGATAAATTGCTAATAATTGTTATTTATGTTGATGATATCATTTTTGGTAGAAATGAAGAATCCATGAGTCAGAATTTTGCTTCAGTAATGCAGTAAGAATTTGAAATGTCCTTGCTTAGTGAGCTTACCTATTTTCTTGGTCTACAAGTTCAACAAAACAAAGATGGTATTTTTCTCTCACAAACCAAATATCTCAAACAGATCTTGAAAAAGTACAGCATGGAAGATTTTAAACTAGTATGTACCCCAATGGTAATCAGATGCAGTCTCAACTCAAATGATGAATCAGCAGTAGTACATCAACCAACTTACAGATCCATGATTGGCAGTCTGCTTTATCTAACAAGTACATGACCTGACATCATGCATGCAGTATGAATAGTTGGAAGATTCCAAGTAAATCCAAAGGAATCACACCTTCAGGTAGTCAAAAGAATTTTCAAATATCTTAAAGGAACACAAAACTTTGGTTTATGGTATCCTAGAGATACAGATCTTACACTTCATGCATATACAGATGCAGATTGGGCAAGAAGTGTTGATGACAGAAAAAGCACTACTGGTGGTGCATTCTATATGGATTCTAGGTTAGTGTCTTGGTTCAGCAAGAAACAAAGTTCAATTGCATTATCTACTACTGAAGCAGAATACGTAGTTGTTGCATCTTGCTACACACAACTACTTTGGATGATGCAAACCTTGCAAGACTTTCAGATCACATGTACTCCACCCATCTCTATTCTATGTGATAATACAAGTGCCATCAGTATTTCAAAGAATCCAGTCATGCACTCCAAGACCAAGCACATACCTATCAAATATCATTTTCTACATGAACAAGTGCTTGAATAGAAGGTCAAATTGGAGAATGTTCCCTCCAAAGAACAGGTCGTTGATATATTCACTAAACCACTTCCCAAAGAGACATTTGGATATCTCAGACAAAAGTTGGGAGTAGTTGCTGCATCATCCTACTGCTAAATCCTATTTTCTTCAGAGAAAGGTGGTTATACACGAGTTGCATGAAGTGTAGTCGTGTACATATGCACGTTTTTGTGGGCACAGTCCCGTATATGTTGGTTTGAAGAAAAGCAGTGGGCCAGGCTCAAAAAAAAAAGGGGTCTGCTATGGTTCTGTCAATTATCTGCTTTGTTTGATGATGGTTTCAATCTACTGATAACATGTGGAAATATATTGGTCCTCATAAAGTTGTTGATAACTTGATGTATATCTGATTGATGATGATGCTTTGATATCTCTTACTGACATATGCAATGATCATATCTGATAGTGAATAGGTGGAACAGGTTCAGGGGGAGAACATGGTATGCTTCTAATAAAGCATTGTTGGCATTATGTCTAGAAGTATTTGATACCTAATGAGTTCTTACTTTATGATGATAGGTTGATACTCACATATGTTGATTATCATGGTTGATGGTATGGGATGTTCCCTAGTGATGATATAATGAAGGTTCTTGTGGAAAGATCATGCAGTTCTTGATAAAGATGTCTATGGTGTTTTCACATACATATGATATGATTTTGTGCTACCACTTGGAGATATGACATATGCTTAGTTGATTCATGGAAGGTTATGATAAGGGAACAAAGCAAGTTGATCTTGATGAGATCAAGAGGATAAGTTGATATATGCCGACATACTTTGACACAAGTTGATGATATTTTTGGAACTAATGACGGACATATACAGGTTTCTGATCTGGATGTTGTTGATAGATGTTGTTGATGGTGCAGATCATCTGATAGTTGTTGATGACTATCATGGTCTTGTTTAAGATATTTTGTCTCTATTATATATGTCATGAATATCATTTAATGTAAAGGTCATGAAAAGACCTAATTTGTAACCCCACTATGCATGGGATGGATGATGTAATTTTTCTTGTTTTTTTCACGTATAAACAATTGGTATATCCCCACTTGGTTGGGTGGATGAGTGAAATTTGGTATATCCCCACTTGGTTAGGAGATGGATGTATGTATGAGTCATTGGTGATAGGAAGGTCATTGGTGATGTATGTATAGAGTCATGTTATTCTTTTAGAACATCTTTTTGCAAACTTTTTCTTGTGCTCAGGGGGAGCATGGACTCGATCATGGGAGTTCAATCAGCACACTTCATCATATCAGAGAATTCAGCATGTACTTAGGGAGCATGACCCTTTGCCCTTGATGTCAAAGGGGGAGAGTGACTTGGTGTGGTTGTTGCCATCAAGTCCAAAGGGGGAGACTTTTGGCATTATGATATAGGTATTTTCCTTGATGGCAACTCACGCAGATGAAAGATCAAAGTATAGCAGGTAAACAACAAAGAATTACAAATCAGTATTCATAGAACAAAGAAAGAGAGGTATACGCAGGTTCACCATTGACCAAGTTGCGTATACACGCAGGTTTACTGTATACAAGTCACGTATACTTACACATGCACTTTCACAGAAGGAAAAGTGTGTATACCTTGGAAAACTAAGGTTTTTGTTCTAAAGTATTTGGTCCATGGTATTTTGATCCATGGTATTTGTCCAAGGTATCTGGTCCGAGGTATTGACCCTAGGTATTTGGTCCGAGGTATTAGTCCTAAGTGGTTTTGGTCCATGGTATTGAGAAAGGCCTAAACCTATAAAAGGAGGAGAAGATCGTTAGGCTAAGGTGTGCAAGTATCAAATATCTGATGAAGTGTGAGATCTAGAATGCAAGTTATTGGGTTATGGTGCATTGTTGGATCTGAACCAAGGATGAACCTTAGTGGATGATGAGGGATCAGATCTAATGATGGATCGGGATCTTAAGGCTTAAAATGAACTATCATTATGTGTTTTTTCTCATGTATATTCTAGATCTAAATACTGACGCATATATTATTCTGTAAATGATATGATCTGGGTATAACTAAAGTTTGGAATAGCTGCAGAAATCTAAACTTATATTTGTAGATGTATACGTTGGTTGGCTTTGATAAAAGTGCATGTACACGTAGGTTTTACACATGGAAGTAGTTTATACCTTATCAAAGATGTTTCAGTTGTTTCTCTTTACTGTTGCAGAGTTCTGGGTTCTAGTTACTGTATTCTGGTGATAGTATTCTGAATGATCAAATTGATGGGTTGTCTAAGTGAATGATTGATTCAGTTGTGGTTGGTTCGAAAGGTGATTGGTTGATGCAAATGTATTTGATGATTGAATGATGTTGTTGATGGATCCAGTCTGAAAATTTATGAAACGTGGTCCCTGGAGGAAGAGAGAAGGTCATAGCCTTCTGTAGGTCAGTGCCTACGTACTAGCAAACATATCAGCTAGTACAAGAGCTAGGGGGTTGTAGCTCCATTCCAGGAGAAGCTAGAAAATGAGAGAAGGTTGTAACCTTCTGCAGGTAGAAGCCTGCATGCTGGTATAAGTCTACACCAATACAAAAATTGTAAACACATTTTCTTATTATTAAAAGAAGACATAGACGACAGCAGCAGGTGTTTTTCACCCACATTGGGTTTCCACCTTAAATCTTGGTGTTCATGTGTGTCGCTTATGTGTGATGCTTTATTCTTCTTTTATTGCATTGTCTAATGAATTCCTGATATACTGGTTAAAGTTCAATGCATGATAAATTGGGTAAATCAAAAGTTCTCTACATATACGTTGGTTGCCTTAAGTATAGTAGCGTATACATGCTAGTTCACTTAGCTGAAGTAGCGTATACAAATCTTTTTTGAAAATTAAATTATTAATCTAATAATACTGATTCACCCCCCCTCTCAGTCTTATTTCCAACAATGTGCATTGGTGAATCCTTGGAGATTCATTCCCTTTATGCTCATGTACCATAATCCAAACTCGGTAATTCTTCTGAGGTACTATAACACATGCTTTTCTTCCTTCCAATACAACTTGGTAGGCCTCACCATAGCTTGAATCAACTGGTTTACTCCATAGAATGTGTCAAGTATTGTGTTCAAAAGATACATCAAAGGCCCCACAAGCTACCTGTAAATGGTAACATCAACCTCTTCACCTGAAGTTGCATTCTCCTTCCCCCTGTTTGTTGCTAGAGGTGTGTCCATGGGCTTACAATTCTTCATGTGAAATATCTAAAGTATTTTAGAGGCATACTTCCCCTGAAACACAAACAATTCACCATCACCTTGCCATTATTCCAAACCAAGGAAGTAATGCATTAATCCCATGTCTTTCATCTCAAATTCCCTTGCAAGATCCTCTTTGTAAAAGAGGATCAAATTCTCATCACCTATCAATATTAAATCATCAACATATAAACAAGAATAAGAAACTTACCATCTACCACAATGTGATAAAGGTTTGCATCTGCTTCACTTTTGGTGAAGCCAAATCCACTTAGATAATTGTTGGTCCAAGTGTACCTTGCTTGGGGCACCTGTTTGAGACCATACAATGCTCTCTTGAGTCTGCACACATGTGAATCTCTATCATATGTGTCAAATCCTTTTGGTTGCTCTATGTAAATTTACTCCTCAATAATGCTTTTGCTGACTATTCACGGTGGAGGAGGCAACAACGACATTTTCTCTACCATTCCTAGACTACCCAAGGGATAAGGAAACCAGACATACTAACATTTCTCAGACCACAAGCTTCTAGACACCTTACTACCAAAGCAATATAACATTCTAAAGCCTCGACAATCGTCATAAAATTGCTTACATTTCCAACACAAATTCTAGAGGAGAATGAATGAGACTTCGCATGCAACACCGCTAAAGTCACCTTACACCATATGTAATGAGAGGACATACTATTTGTCCTCCTTCCCATCTACCATATGTACCCATTCATTGCGCACACATCTAGAGGGTCTTGATGTTCACCACCCCCATCAGGGATTATACTATTACTTTTTAGTTTGTAGTTTAGTTTGAATTATTTATTTATTTATTTTTAAATTTGTTAATATTATTAATTTCATTTCAATTTAGAAATATAATTATAATTTACTTAATATAGTTTTAGTTAGCTTTAAAAGTGGTTTAATTATTACTTTAGTTTTATTTTAATTACTTTTGATTTTTTTTGTTTATTGTGTTACTTCAATTATTAATAATATTTAGTTAGTTTACATAATCACTTAATTTTTATTCTTAATTAATATTTTTATATTATAGATTTAGTTCGTAGTTTGTTTGAATGATTGATTTTTTGTAATTGTTTTTTTAGCATGGTTGTAGTATAAAATTTCATTCAGTTTTAGTTAATATGAGTAAATTTATACTTAATTATTTTAGTTAGTTTTAAATGTGGTTTGTTATTGTTAGTTTAATTTTAAATACTTTAAATTTTTAGTTAGTTTCTAAATGTGGTTAGTTATTGTTTAGTTTTTATTTTAATTACTTTAATTTTTAAGTTTAGTTTTGTTACTCTTATCGTTTTTATAATAATTTAGTTTAGTTTAGCTTCATAACTTTATTTTGATTCTTAGTTAATATAACTTTAATATTATTACTTTTTAGTTTGTAGTTTAGTTTGAATTATTGGTTTTTTTTTTTTACTTTGATTGTATTATTAATTCCATTAAGTTTTACGCATTATGATTATAATTTACTTAAATATAGTTTTAATTTTAGTTATAGTTTTATTTTGATTACCGGGTTCCAATTATGATCCCCATGAAAATTGGTGAATTCTCAGGGTGACCAAATTTCATGGATGACATGAGACACATGTCAAGAAAGCTTAATTAAGACAAACTTTTAAGGCATTCATATGCTTACAATTTTTATTTTTATTTGTAAGCTTGGTAGGACCTTTCTATTCATTATATGTCAGAAAAGAGCAAGTTACATCCAATTTCCAAATGGTTAGGTGGTCTCAACCTGCCCAGTGGAAACCAGGTATGTTGACCACCTAACGACATGATAAGCCATCCAAAAGCAAATTATTATAAGTATGGAAATCCACGCTAAATAAGTTTGAGTGTCCTAATACTTCCTAGAATCTAAATAACTATAAACATACTGAAAAGTGTGAAACTGTTGCATGCAATAAAAGTTAAAACAAGGGGTGCAACATCAAACTACTCACCATCGGTTGAATCAACTGGAGCAAGATCCTTCGCACTTGAGCCTAGAAGCTCAGTTTGAGGGGTGCAAAGAATATGTTGCTTGATGCGACTTAGGCATCCATTCTTCTTGTGGAGTTAAAATTGATTCTTCTGAAAATCGTTAGTGTAATCCAGAAACCTTTGAGAAGACGAGGACGAGCCAGAAGAGAAATGCTCCAAAGCTTTAACTAGGAGGTTCTTCATCATCCAGTACAAATGAAAAATTTGTTTATACTGAGAAGATATTCACCAGGAATGGTCGGGGAAAGGCACCAAAGTATTCAAATCATCCAAGTCAATATCCAGAATACCAACTTTATGATTGAGCTCATCTTCCCATTATACTATAAGCTGATGGAACTAGGTAGTGTTGCCCTCATGATAGGTGGTGGTTACTTCATTAATAATTTGGGATGTAAACTTTCGACCATAATTCTTACAAACTGATGTGTTGGGCTAACAAAACTCAGGGGATTCTTTAGTCTATTTACCATGGCGTGAGAAGCTCGGGTGGTCTTTCCCTTCCCAGAGGCAACATGAGCCATGGATCTAGAGTACCTACGAGGCTTGTTATAAACTAACTTGAACCCTATGAGCCAACCCGAGGGGAGCCTATACCCAGGAGAAATAAGCTTCTAGGGATCGTACCGAGCCAGGGAACCTACCAATGTAACCACATGTGAGGGCGATGACTGATACATAAACCAATTTGTTCTCTTGTTGTAGATAGGAAACCGGAAATAAAAATAGTCATTAAGCCAAACATGAATCCAACTCTACCTGAGATGTCTGAGGGTGTAAGTATAAATTGAACCATCCACATACCAAAACCCTAAAAGTTCGGGGCCTAAACCACATCAGTGTAGAAAATAAATACAGCCATTGTGCCAGGGACATAAACAAGAAGAGAAACGGGAATGACCCATAGGCCTAACCCAACAAATGCCCATATAGGACAAAAAAATACCAAAGAACACAGATATATGAATACAATAAACAAAATAACCCTCACACAATTCTGTAACTACCGATTTTACTGGTATTAGAGATTTTTGCGAAGCTTCGAACGAAAGAAGAGAAAGGAACAGCCATGGCGCCTGCGCAGCCAAAATCGGGGATTTGCGTAAGCCTCAACAGAGGGCATATTATCATCAAGCGCGAGTTTGCGCCTTGCCCTTCCGCCAAAAAAGGCCACACGCTACTGAAAACCCCTGCGAACGGCAGCCTCATTGACCCTGAATGCCACCGTCTCGAGGACATCGCAGCCTGCAACGGCGAATGCGAGTTGCAGGGTTTAACGATGGCCTGCGCCGGCGAATGCGAGGTGCAAGGCTTGATGATAGACGGATTGGAGCTTGCCCACCTCAAGGACTTCCTCAAAACGTCGTTCCGAGGCGAAGGCAAGGCGCCGATGGAGACAGAAACTTTTTACATTGAATATCAGAAAGTTGCTCTGTTTATTTTTGACGTAGATCTGGGTTCCCTCCCACCATGGAGTTCCGAAGGGGAGCCATTCCCATCGCTCCGTGGCTCCCTGTACAAATCAAGCCCTGGACTATCAGATCTAGACCTCTTTATGGTAAATCGACCCTATTTTATCCCAATCCAGGGGAATATGTGCAGATCGAGATCGGGGTTCTTCGAACCAGAAACCCGAATGGCAAATCGGGCCCATATGATAAATCGAACTCAACCCATATCAGATCTGGTCCCCATTCATTGATATGGGACATGCAAAAGCCACAGAGAAAAATCTTTGCATCAGATCCATCAATTACAAGAGTTGGAACTCCGGCAAGAGGATTCCAAGTATTTTTTCCCTGCATACTTAATGCTTGTGCTGCCCGGGGCGATCAAGCCAAATGCAGAGAAGAAGTTTCTCCCTTTCCTCGCCATGGATCGAAGGAATCCTGGATCTATTTGAACCAGGCAGCAGGGGCCAGATCTGAACCAGATCTGCTTAAAGAATCACTTGCTTTTCAAATCCAAGTCACCCTCTCGGGCAAGATGACAATGCAATGGGCACGCGCTATGGATCTTGTGCAGGACCTCGTACAAAATCTTGAAAGCCGACTAGGAATCCCTTCCTATTACCTCAGACTGCTATACAAGGGTAAGCAACTCATGAATACCCTTCCTCTTTCCTATTACAACATACAAAGGGATGCCTCTATTGTGGCTACATTTCGTTTGAGAGGTGGTTCCTTTAGGCAGACCTCCTCTGCCCCTTCTTTCTCCTATAAAGATGTTGTCCACAAAGATGTTGCCCATTCACATCCTTCTCCATCAGCAGGCCATCCATCTGAGGCTCCAAAGCCCTTTCTGGTAGACAAATCAGAGGACATTCCTTCAATCAATCTCTCCCATCCTGGGATTGATGATCGATATCAACTTCATGCAGAAGCTGCACTTGTATGTATATTCAATGGGCTATGGCCTCGCACATCAGATCTATACCAATGGATTCATACCATTTGGACTAAAAAAAGCGAGATACACTTATGTTCAAAAGGATTCTTCATTGTGGTTTTTGACCGAGATGAAGATTATCAGAAGGCCTTAACGGGAGGCCCTTGGTTTTGGGGCTTGACAGGGCTTTTTCTTACTCCTTGGTTTCCAGACTTCGACCCTTCCACAGCTGTTATCACCAAGACTCCCATTTGGTTCAGGCTCCCGAACCTTCCGGTGCATCTATGGCACGTTTCGGTCTTCTTAGCAATTGCAGAAACTTTAGGAAGATACCTGGTTGTAGACTCTTCGCGAAAGGAAAATGGGCTCTACACATATGGTAGATTATGTGCAGAAATAGATATAAGCAAAGGACTTCCAGATCAGATTAATCTCAAGTATGGAGATTTCCATTGGACTCAAACCTTGGACTACGAGAACACAGCTTTCGGTTGCCGCCATTGTCATCAAACAGGACATCTCCAAAGTTCCTGTCCCCAGTATCTCGACAAAAAGAAGACTCCTCAGTGCAAGCCCAAGTCCAAAAGTTGGAACCCCTGTGCGCCTCCTCCGCCTATGGAAGATTCAGACTCCACCAGTTCAGATGAGGAGGAAATAGTTGCAAACGGGCTGAACACTGAGATTCCGCTGGATGCTCCCTTGGATGATTCGGCAAACCCCTCCGCCTCTCAGATTTCTCAAAAACGTGCTCATCTCACTTCTTCCTCAGATTCTGAGAAGGATTTTCCGCCGTCAAGGCAGAACAGTCTTCAACTTGTTTCGGCTCAGCCAAATTCCTCTGAATGGGTCAAAGTAAGCAAGAAAAAAGGAAAAAAAAGTTGGTTGACAGTAACAATCCCCTCAGGGTAGTTCTCTCTGCTTAGTTCCGGTTCTTTGTTATTCCATGTTCTCTTTAGCCCTCTCCTGGTTCATAGCCAAGGAGCAAGGTGGTGCCTATTTCCTTGGGCCCCTTGCTTTTCTGCTTCTCTTGCATGCAAGCTTGATTGTACTATACTTTTCTCTTTTTAATAGAATTAGTCTAATTTACAAACAAACAAAAAAATTGCAACTACCATATAGGAATCCAAGTAGGACTCCTTCCAAACCATCCAATTTAAAACATAACTATTTATCCTAAAGACCGACAGATAAATATAACGTGCCATAGGAGCAGGGATACAGGGTTTGAGACTGAAAACATACCTGTGAAAGGAGGCATGAACCAACTGTAATTGAACCAAATCCCAGTGGAGGATCATGAAAGATTCCTTCCCCAAGTCATCGTGTTGCTTGGACTAGGGAAAATTCAAGCAAGACTTACAAACATGAAAATTGCAAAACTTACCGATGAAAAAGATGAAAACATTCCCTATTATAATGCCTTTGCCACCTTCTAGGATGGAATTAATTGAAACCATGAGCGAGGCCACCTCTCCATGTGCTTCATGCATATGAAGAATGGTTGAGGATTGCCTTGGTATTTTCATAGTGAGCAATGGGTAGGGGCAAGACTTAATCTCTCCAGCTCACACCCCGATCGAGGATACTGGTCTATATCTTGACAATGTTGTTGGTTGTCCCTAATATCCTACTCTAGGATACCATTTAAGGAAGTCAAATATTCCTCCAAGTGTTAGGATGGTCAAGCCATCTCCACAGATCTGCCTAGGTGAGAACAACCCCAACTTGCTAGGAAATCTATAGCTTTGTTTCCTTCTCTCCTTACATGGGAAGTGAGGATGTAGTCAAAGTTGGGGAGTTTTGGAAATACTGAGAGGGGGAGGTGAATCAATATTCCTTAGCAATTAGAACTTTTAAAAATTTATAGAGCATTAGTTAATCTTCAATTATTATTAATATTTATCTAGTAACATCACTAAACAATAAAACACAATAGGCACAAGATTTTTAGTTGGAAAACCCCCTCCGGATCAAAAACCACCGAACACTTTTCTAATAAATTATTTTAATATTCAGCCCCAACTAAAATGAAAGTTACAACTTCCCAGAATTCTATAAAAGCATCCATATCCAGCTCCCACTAGAAGGATGCCCCAATGCCCTGGTTTCTTCAGTAGTCAACTAAATGGATGCCCCAACATCCTAGACCAACCTACCACCCTAGAGTGTTTACAGGTTCCAACCTGTAGGTGACTTCATGCACCAGCCTAGAACCTCCCTTCCACCGTATAATGATGAGAAATGAGACAAGTGTGTGGACTCCCATACCAGGGACAATGATCCACGATACAATATGATTTACAATGATTTTATTATACTTGACCGAACACCCAATCACATTATGACCTACAACCCAACCATGAAATCATCCCAACAGTGACTCCTATACCTCCCAAAAATGCCTCTTCAACTCTAGAACACATATTTCACTAAATTTGGAAGTAAATAGTGGATCTAGAGTTTCAAAATAACCAAAAATCTCAATTCTAGTGATGTCCTTGTAATATAATATTTCCAATTTTAATGAAATATGTGTTCTAGGTAAATTGACTCTTTTACAATAATGGCTCTTTCAGTGATGACTCTTTTACAAATTTACAATGATGACTCTTTTACATCATTGTATTTTTTACAAGACCTGACACTTGATTCGACATTGCTTCTTGGATCACTTGTATCTGCTTAGGTATTGTTGTGCTTGCTTCAAGTAATGATACTTTGGCATTACATGTCCTTCTAGTATGTGTCTGAGTTGTTCTAAAGTGCCATCCTTCCTACACATGCATTAACAAGCAAGACCCAAACAAATACAAAACAATATACTTACGATGTCCTGCAAAAACATATGTCAGAGATGATACTCAAAATTCAAATGCAAACACTAATCATACGTACCTTGATGTAGCAGAGTTAACCTTGACTACTGATGTGTGGTCCTTACTGCAGTGATCCTTGAATGCATACTTTTTCTTGCCTTCTAGGAGCTCGATATTGAATCTATTGTATCTATGTAATTTCAGAACTCCAAGGTCTTACATTTCATCCTATGGTAGCGCTTTGAGTCCTATTTTGAACCCCATAGGTCTGATGGAGATTTGGATTCTTCAAGAAAGAGTTATTCCCAATCTTCCACGATGACCTGATTATAGACGGGTTCAGTAGAGTGAACTTGTACGAAGTTCCACATGTCATTGTTTCGACCTTCGGCCCTAAAAAAGATAACTAACAAACTATAGTTCATCCTCTTTATATAGTTATTTACGAAATTTGAATCTAATGCTTAGAGAGAAATTTATGATGATTTTCCCGAGGTCACCTGTTTGACATGGAATTCGAGAGCCTACAAAAACCATAACTTCCTCAGATCATATCTCCGAAAATATAGTGAACCAAGATCTAAAATGCGGTCATGAGGTTAATAAAAATTTCGGCTCAAATGGGTTTTAATTTTGGCTTCTGAAGCTTTATAGAAATAGAGTTATTGTGAAAATTTGATGATGACCTGTTTGAAGCAACAAAATCCTAGAATCCAAGGCTCTAAACTTCTTTCAAAACAAACCTTCAAAATTGATCATAATTTTGTGCCCTAACTAGACCTTAATGAAACCTTAAACTCCTTGCAACATATCCTGCATTAGAATCTCATTAGGGCCGAAAAATTACAGAGGTCTTCTCATAAGATAGTTCTTTGAAAAGTGCTTGCAAGAGGAGGATATGAGGGTCACTATTTATAGAAATATCTTGAGTTGAGAGGGTCCTCAACAATTGAACATTGGAGGGATTTTAGGAGCATAAAACATTATTAATTATTGAATATTCAATGACCACAACAAATGATGAGTGCCATGCCACAACCCAATGGGGTTTTAGCCCAATAACTAAGGTTACTAACTTCAAACATTAATAACTCTCAAACTGAGAAGAACTACGTGCCATGCCATATATCAAAGGAAACATCTCGATGAGAATAATCCATATAGAAGATCCTTGAATCAGAATAGGATGAGTTTTCAAGTCAAATGGCCCATGTAATATTAGGGTAGCACCTAGTCTTGCTTGGGTTGACATCAATGATAACCACTGATCAACAATCTCCCCCTTTGGCATTGATGGTAACACAAGTACTCCCCCTACGATCATGACACCTCTTCCTACTTCCTTCTCTCCCCCTTTGTCATCAATGGTAAAGGGTAACTCCCCCTAACAAACTGTCATCCTACGGACCTGTACACACCTCCACTCCCCCTTTCTGCTTAGTTTGATAATAGAAAGAGTCTAATGAGAACTTGGGAGAATCCCAATCTTTTGGCGAAGATAATCAAATGCTTCACGAGGTAATGGTTTGGTAAAGATGTCAGCAATTTGTTCCTTTCTGCCAACATATTCAAGCTTGATATTCTTTTCGACGACCTGATCTCTAACGAAATGATATTTGTTTAGAATGTGCTTTGTTTTGGAATGCATCACAGGATTCTTGGAGATACTGATGGCACTGGTGTTATCACAGAAGATGGGAATAGGCTCATCAAACTTAACTTGAAGATATTGCAAAGTTTTATTCATCCAAAGAACTTGAGTACAACAAGTTGTTGTTGTGATATATTCTGCTTCCACCATGGATAATGAGATTGAAGACTGCTTTTCACTTAACCATGAAACAAGGCAACCACCTAGATATAATGTTGCTCCACTAGTACTCTTACGATCATCAACACTTCCTACCCAATGTACATTTGTATAAGCTTTGATAACTAGATCATTTCCTTTGGGATACTGTAAACCATATTCCCTTGTGCCCTTAAGATATCGAATAATTCTTTTGACAACAATAATATGAGATTTGTTTGGTGCTTCTTGGAATCTTTCTACTTGTCCAACTGCCTGCATTACATCTGGCCGAGAAGCTATCACATATAGAAGAATACCAATCATAGATCTATACAACCTTGGTCCACATCCTTTGACGAATCTTCTAAGATTAACTTGCAACTTGTTACCATTGTGGTAAGGACATGCTTGTAATCTTCCATTTTTAATTTCTCGAGAATTTCCTTGATGCACTTGGTTTGATATATGAATATTCCTTTATCCTGTTGAGATATTTGAAGCCCTAAAAAATATGTCAGCTCGCCAAGTAGAGGCATTTAAAACTGACTTTACATCTTTGTGGCAAAGTATTTACTTAATTTGTAAATAATTCTTTTGATGACAATAATATGAGATTCGTTTGGTGCTTCTTGGAATCTTGCTACTTGTCTAACTACCTGCATTACATCAGGCCGAGAAGATATCACATATACAAGACTGCCAATCATATATCTATACAACCTTGGTCCAAATCCTTTGATGAATCTTCTAAGAATAACTTGCAACCTGTTACCATTGGGGTAAGGACATGCTTCTAATCTTCCATTTTTAATTTCATGAACATTTCCTTGATGTACTTGGTTTGATATATAAATATTCCTTTATCTTGCTGAGATGCATGGAATCCCCCCAAGGCATGTTTTGGGGCTGAAAGCCCAAGTTTTGACCTAATCTTGTTTTAAAGTTGCGCGAATTGCGGGCGCGGGGCACAGAAGTATGTTAGAGTCACAGGGTTGTCCGCCCTATTTTTGTAATGTAATTTCGGCCTACCCATGGTCTGTGGACCATGGGATTGTATAAATAGAGCAAGGCTCTAAGTGTAAAGGATAGCGAAGAAGTAGTAGAGAAGAAATATTCTAAGTATCTAAGTGTGTCTTTGGGTCATAGATTAGGAGAAGGCTCTGTAGTTGAGTGCTCGGACCCCTGCAGCTGAGTGCGTAGGGCGAAGTCCAGTCTGTAACCGAAGAAGGAATTAATAAAGAGAAGTTTTATCATAATTCTGTATATCTGTTCTTGGGTTAATGCATGTTTGATATAATTGGTGAATATACTGTTTATTTACTGCGCGCACCTATATGAATGGTTTATACTGTTAAGTATAACTTAAAGCATGCAAGTAGGCTAAGATGGTCAACTAACATTGGAATATCGGTAAAGTCTTGGGTAATAACGGACAAGCACAACGTTCAACCCTTGAGTAGGGTTGTGCGAAGGCAGTATCTCAGGCTGCGAGGTACGGGAAAGTACCCGAAGCGACTTACGCGTAGGGTCGAACCGTAGACAACTTGGACTCATCAGACATCTCCAGGGTGTGGAAACCTGGTACTACGCGTTACACCCACAAGGTGGTGGGGTACACACCAGTAGAACTTTGAGGACTGGCGCGACTGTAGAAGAATGATGCGCATGCGGTTTGGGATGCCTTAGATGCAGCTAAAAGACAAATATGACGGATGGGATGGTCCACGTGCACACCTCGCGAAATGGACCAAGGTCTATGAGAAAGAGCCACAACCTTAGTTGGTGCATCTATTCTGTCATACCCTGGATATCATACCCATGAATTGGTATACTGAGATGTAGCTCCACCATGGCACGAGCGAATGGGATATCTTATGCGAAGGATTTTTGTTAACCTTCATGTTTGAGGATCGTTGGTGGGATACTATTGATAATGTGCTACAAGCAGTAAAAGTAGTTATCTTCAAAATACCCCAGGAGCCAATGGAAGTGCTTCAGCCGAAATGGGCAACCCAGCTGAGCTGCGAGCTAGAGTGTTACAATCTAAATATTGAGGAGGATGATGAGGATCCATGGAAAATTAACATTCCAGAAACTAAAGGCTATCGCGAGGTTCAGGGACCATTGATTGAAGATCCTAAAATCACTGTGCCACTAAAAACGAAGCGAGTAAACATTGGGATAGAGTCTGAACCGAAGTATGCAATGCTCAGTGACTATTGGGATGATGCTGCACTGGATAAGGTTGTGATATGATCCGTGAATACCAAGACTTATTCCCGACCAAGATTACGCACTTAAAGGGGATCATTGGCGATTTAGGGATGATGAAAATCACCCTAAGACCTGATGCAAAGACGGTTAATTAGAGGCCTTACTGCTTGAATACAAAGTACAAGGAAAAGGTCCACATAGAAATAGACAAAATGCTCACAGCTGGAATTATTGAGTCGATGGAAGAATCCAACTAGGTGAGCCCTATGGTAGTGCAGGAGAAAAAGCAGAAGGGTGAGATAAGAATATGCATGGACCTCAGGAAGTTGAATGACGCATGTGTACACGACCCATTCCCAACACCCTTCACAGATGAAGTATTAGAAAATGTTGGTGAGCAAGAAGCATATTCTTTCACCGATCAGTTCTCAGGGTACCACCAAATCAAAACCATGCCGGAAGATAGGAGCAAGACCACCTTTGCCACTGAATGGGGTTGTTTTCACTACACCATCATGTCGTTTGGGTTAAAGAACATGCCAGCCATATTTTCATGCATAGTTATTGCTGCCTTCAAAGAATATATCCATAAATTCCTGGAGGTCTATCTGGATTATTGGACTGTCTTTGGATTGGTTAAGCACCACATAGCAAGCTTACGCTTGATGCTAGATACTTGCCAACGACACCAGATTGCGTTGAATCTTAAGAAGTGCACATTCCTCATTCCCTTTGGGAACCTACTAGGACATGTGGTCTGCAAACAGGGACTAATGGTAGACCCCGTGAAGATTGCAGTCATTCTGAATTTGGAAGCATCGTGACACACAGGGTACTATAGGAAGTTCATCAAAAGCTATGCCCAAATCATCATGCCGATGGAGAAACTATTGAAAAACAATGTCACATTTTGTTGGAATGATGATTGCATGCAGAGCCTGGATGTCCTAAGGGGGAAATTGGCCTCCACTCCAATCCTGGTCTTCCCAAAATGGGATGTGGAGTTTCATGTCCATGTTGATGCATCGTGTATCACACTGGGAGCGGTGCTCACATAAGAGGGTGGAGAGGGCTTGGATCACCCTATCGCATTTGCAAGTTGTAGATTGTCCAAAGCTGAAAATAACTATTCCACAACCAAGCGTGAGGGATTGGCTATGGTGTACGCGCTCCAAAAATACCAACACTATTTGCTAGGAGGAAATTTCAAGATGTATACAGACCATTCCGTGCTAACGTACTTGGTCAATAAGCTTGTGTTGGGGGGGTGCATATGTAGGTGGCTCTTATTGTTCCAAGAATATGATTTTGAGGTCGTGGTAAAACTTGGACGCCTGAATGCAGGACCGGATCACTTGTCGCGTATTGAGACAGGTGAGGAACCTACTAGTTTGGAGGAAGGATTACCTAATGCACAACAATATGATGTGCGCATCGCAGACGAACACTTCAAAGATATAATCCACTTCCTGACAACAAGGACCACGTCGAAGGAATACTCTGTCCAATAGAAGAAGGAATTGGTGGTGCGTGCGGCGGATTTTTTTGTCATCACAGGGCACCTATACAAAATGGGAAATTATGAGATATTGCAAAGGTATGTACCTGAATTTGAATGCAGTTAGATCCTTGTGGAAGCACATGGGGGAGCTGCAGGAGGACACTATGCAGGATGAGCGACCACACAAAAGATTCTTCATGCAGGGTTGTGGTGGCAAACCCTTCACAAAGATTCAAAAGCACAATGTAAGGCCTTCAATATATGTCAAAGGACCGAAAAACCATCGCGAAGGGATGAGATGCCATTGAATCCACAAATGACGTTGCAACCATTCGAGAAATGGGCAATTGACTTTGTGGTACCTATCAAACCTTAGGGAAAACCGGGTGCGCGCTACATCATCACCGTGACAGAGTACTTGACACGCTGGACGGAAGCACAACCAGTCAAAGACTGCAAGGCCACTACAGCTACAAATGTTTTGTATGAAAACGTGTTGACCTAATTTGGCTGTCCGAAAATCTTAATGAGTGATCGCAATACACATTTCCTGAACGAAACCATCAGCGCGCTCATAGAAGAGTTCCAGGTGTATCATCAAAAAAGCACACCGTATCACCCACAAGCCAATGGGACAGTAGAAGCATTCAACAAAATATAGGAGACTACGCTAACCAAAGTGTTCAACACGTAGCGAAGCGATTGGGACCTGCATGTACTAGCAATACTATGGGCTTATAGGACAACGTGCAAGAAACTGATGACACAAACACCTTTCCGGTTAGCTTATGGCATGGAAGCTATCATGCCAATGGAATATATTGTACCTAGTTTGTGCATAGCAATGCTCACAGGTATGACGGACCATGAAGCTCTGGAGGAAAGGCTCGTATAATTTGAATAACTTGAGGAGGAATGAGTTTGTTTGGTTTTCATCAGCAAGTACAAAAGCAGTGTGAAAATGCCTGGCACGATCACCATATTAAGCTACGCACCTTCAAGGTAAATGACTTAGTGCTGCGGTATGACAATAAGTTCAAAAAATTTCCAGGAAAGTTAAAAATGCATTGGCTGGGACCATATGTGGTTAAGGAGGTCACAGACGGAGGCGCAGTCTAGCTAGTCAAACTAAATGGAGAACCCTTCCCAGGAAAAGTGAATGGCAGCCACTTGAAGCCCTACACAGGTGGGTCGGTTATCTAACTAGCCAGCAGAAGCATAGTCTTCACACTCCAAGGATCCAAACAAAGGCATGGGACTATAAACAAATGCAATGGATACCAACACAGATGCAGAGAAGCAGTTTGGACACAAAGGTCTTGGAACAACGTATGTAGCAAATCCAGCAAGCAGCAGCTCAGTTCAAGAACGGTTGGAGGGACTCCACACAAAGATCGTCGTGCCGACAGAGTGACTCAAGGGTGAGTCACAATGTTTGTGTTGGGGGCCTGCTGGGCATGGAATCCCCCCAAGGCATGTTTTGGGGCTTAAAACCCAAGTTTTGACCTAATCTTGTTGTAAAGCTCTGTGAATTGCTGGCGCGGGGTGCAGAAGTATGTTAGAGTCACAAGGTTGTCCGCCCTAGTTTTGTAATGTAATGTCGGCCTACCCATGGTCCATGGACCATGGAATTCTATAAATAGAGTGAGGCTCTAAGTGTAAAGGACAGTGAAGAAGTAGTAGAGAAGAAAAAGTCTAAGTATATAAGTGTGTCTTTGGGTCATAGAGTAGGAGAAGGCTCTGCAGCTGAGTGCGTAGAGGCCTAGTAGTCTGCAGCTAAGTGTGTGGACCCCTGTAGCTGAGTCTGCAGGGCGGAGTCGAGTCTGTAACTGAAGAAGGAATTAATAAAGAGAAGTTTTATCATAATTCTGTATATATGTTCTTGGGTTAATGCATGTTTGATATAATTGGTGAATATACTGTTTATTTACTACGCGCACCTGTATGAATGGTTTATATTGTTAAGTATAACTTAAAGCATGCAAGTAGGCTAAGATAGTCAACTAACATTGGAATATCTATAAAGTCTTGGGTAAAAACGCAAAAGCGTAGCATTCAGCCCTTGAGTAGGGTTGCGCGAAGGGCATTATCTCAGGCTACGAGGTACAGGAAAGTGCGCGAAGCGTCTTATGTGTAGGGTCGAACCACGAATAACTTAGACTCATTAGACATCTCCAGTGTGCAAAAACCTGGTTCTAGCACCCTCCAATACTACTTCGGGTGAGACCTCAGTCTGCGCTCCGTGGACTGTTGCCAAAAGGGCTAGTAGTACTAGGATTTGTTTAGCTAAATCAACTTTGAACCTAGGTCAAGCCCCAATAAGACAACAATTACATCTGGCCGAGAAGCTATCACATATAGAAGACTGCCAACCATAGATCTATACAACCTTGGTCCACATGCTTTGACGAATCTTCTAAGATTAACTTGCAATCTGTTACCATTGGGGTAAAGACATGCTTGTAATATTCAATTTTTAATTTCTTGAGCATTTCCTTGATGTACTTGGTTTGATATATAAATATTCCTTTATCTTGCTGAGATATTTGAAGCCCTAAAAAGTATGTCAGCTCGCCAAGTAGAGACATTTCAAACTGACTTCACATCTTTGTGGCAAAGTATTTACTTAATTTTTCATCATATCTTCCAAATATTATATCATCCACATATATCTCAATAATCGTTAGGTTATCTTGATCCATTTTCAGATAGAGATTGCTATCAGCACTTGCTTTCTTGAATCCTTGTTGATGTATATATCCATCAAGACGAGCATACCAAGCCCTAAGAGATTTCTTGAGACCATATAGTGCCTTCTTTAATTTGCAAATGCAATCTTCCTTGTCAGAGAGTAGAAAAACTTTAGGTTGTTCAATGTAAACTTCTTCTTCCAATTCACCATTTAGAAATTCTGACTTAACATCCATTTGGTACACCTTGATTTTTCTCGAGCATGCATAAGTGAGAAACATCCTAATAACTTCCATTCTGGCAATGGGAGAAAATGTTTCTTCAAAATCAATTCCTTCAACTTGTGCATATCCTTTGTAGACTAATATTGCTTTATTCCTGGTAACCTATCCATCCTCATTCAATTTGTTTCTAAAGACCCATTTAGTTCCAATAACATTTTTATCCTTTGGTCGTGGAACCAATTCCCAAGTGTCGTTCTTCTCAATTTGATCCAATTATTCATTCATGGCTGCTACCCAATGTTCATCTTGACTAGCTTCCTCAAAATTGCTAGGCTCAAAACTTGCTAAAAGAGCAAGGTGGGCTTGTTGTGATGAACGAAGTTATCGACTTTTTCTAGTTCCAATTCCTTCATTTATGTTGTCGATGAATTGATTTTACGGATGATTCTTTTGATACCATTATTTTAAAACCTTTGGAGAAGTTTCTTGTACATCTTGTTGTTAATTTCTTATTTCCTCTTGGTTGACTGTTGTTTCCTTATTTGATTGGTCTTGTTTTGGAGCTTCTTCTTCATCCTTAATAGATTCTACCTCAGATTTTCTTGAAGAGACAATCTCATCGTTATCCTTTGGAACAAAATCTTCATCAAAAGAAACATTTATGATTTCCACTATTTGTTTTCACCTCATATTGTAGCATCTACAAGCCTTCCTTTTGCATGAATAACCAACGAAAATACTGGTGAGCTTTAGCATTGCAGAAATGATGCTACAACTCCTAGGGCTTCTTTCTTTACTTTTATCAACCCGGTAGTTCGTAACAAACTTGGAAGCGACGGTGTTGTATGCACAAGTACTAGCGCTTACTGCAGGTTGTCACTTGATCAACTGGCACAAGTTCGCTAGGAGCTTAAGCCAACTTCTATGAGTTCTCAAAAGAAGCTTTAACTGAGATGAAAGGAAACTAACTCTACAAGGGCTATTCTACTTGCAGAAAGAGAAGGAAAACTGAAAGGAAATGCAAACCCTAGCAAACCCTAATTTACCCACTAACCCTACCTTTTCAAAAAGAGATGGAAACTACTGAAATGGGTGCCATTGACTACTAGAAAGGTAAATTGAATTTATTCAAGATACTTCTGAAGAGAAATGAGAAGAAATTATCTTTTTGTACTTTTGGGTATTTTTATGTGGAATTATTATGCTTGTGATTTGACTAGTTGTGACTATGCAAAGGGTTGGTGGTAAAGGAAGATGGAGTTGGATTTTGCAGAAGGTGAGAAAGGTGTGGAGAGGTCCTAAGAAGTCCCTAGTACTCTTCTGAAGACTTCCATTGCGATCAGACTTCGAAAAATCACTCACAAGAAATTCTATAGGAGGCTGCAGGGAATCTATAAGAGGTTCTACAGGAGGAGGCCGAAAGTGGTTTTTGGAGGTTTGGAGGTGGAAAAATGATGGGAAAATGGAAACTAAGGCTAGATGAAGGTGTTGAGGGGTCTAGAACTTGTTAAGGATGATCAGGAATGAAGGATATGGTTGGATTTGTTCAAAGGGCAAGAAAGCAACTTTGTAAAAAAAACGCAGAAATTAGGGCAAATTAGCGAGAGGTGGCGAATGAGTGGGGAAATATTGGAGGGGTGAGTTGGTGCTAGCTATTTTATGGAGGGGTGATGAACTGAACTGTTTTACAAGAGATTTGCACACTTACTTCTCAAAACTGACCAAAGCAAGAACTGAAAAACAGAGTTTTGTCTATTTTAACCTAAATTCTGACCAAAAACCAAAAAAATGTTGAATAATATCTTATGAACAGAGAAGCATGTGAGAAAACCATGGTAAATGAACAGGAAATGATCTAAGCATGTGAATCCAAACTAATAGCAACTTCTTCAACTCGAAATATCACACTAGTAGTTGCATTGGAAGATAAAAAACTGTGTTTTTGGTGGCAGCAGTAGTGCCTTGACCTCAAATCATAGTCCTAAGGAGGGAGAAAGGAGATCAAGATCTGTTTTTGACCTTTTTTAACCTTTTTTATCACTACACCAAACAACTTAAGCAACTTGAAGCAAAAACAACTATTCTAACCATCAAAAGCAACCTATTTTAACAAAGCAAGATTAACCTAAAAAACAGAAATTATTTCATGAATGCAAGAAAAAGCATAGAAATACACAAAGGAGGTGCTAGGAAGCTGGGGTTGGGCCCTAACCCAAGAGCTTCAACCCTCCAGAAAAGATCAGTGCTGGTTCAAAACTTGGTTCATCTTCATTTATCAAAAAAATAGCAATTACATCACAAAACTGTCTTCAAAAAGAGCTCGAAAATGAGCTAAGTACAAGGTTGCACAAAAGTGAGAAAATATACTATGAAATGGCTAACCTATTGAGGCTTGAAGCCTTATTATTTCTACAAGTGGATACTCCCAACAGTCCTCCTAAACTTAAGGAACTCGGCTGCCTAGAACTAAAGATAACAATAGCCCTACTTGACTTGCTCGACTGCCCCTTGGAATCATAAATGTGGGCCTTTGTACTCTGAGCTGCTGATGAAGAATTCAAGGAAGGGGTCATTAATGAAGGAGACACCCCTCCTATAAGTCCTCATCCTTGTTTCCTCGAGTTTTACTACCACTTTGCTCATAAATTCCTGGTCCTTGTCCAAAATTGTCCAAAAAATCTGCAATAAACACTCATTAGACTACATGGCAAAGTGACTATCCCCATTCACTCTAATGACATAGATATATTCAAAAACATGCACAAAACTATTGAGAATGGTGGATTAAATGAAAATAATAGGTAGAATGAGCCCATATAGTTACCCATTTCTGAGGCTCATCATCACCCCCCTGCTGAATGGGTTTCTCATCCTCTGAGCAACTAATCTAGTTCTTCATCTTTAATAGCTCTAACGGATTCCTTGACATCCCAAGCCTCTGATGTGATGTCTTCCTCTCTACCATGGAAACCTGCTTTCCTATCCACTTCCTCCCATTGTTTCTGTTCTTCCTCCTCCTTAACCCCTTCCATTAGTCCTAGCAGTAGTGGAGGACTGAATTTAAGACCAATCCAGTTGGCTTTCAAGTTTTACATTGATTGCTTATATAAGGGCACTCTCCTCATAGCTTCCCTCATTCTAGTTGGGGAGTGATACTCCCTAATCTTTAGGCTATGTAACAATGTATTCCACCTTCTCATGCAAGCATGAAAGCATTCATCACCAAATAATCTCTCCATATCTTCAAAATGAGCGATAGCCTGTGCTTGCTTGTCAACATAGTCAGGAAGAACTTGAGGATTGGCTGCCAGGTGTTGGTGGGCGTAAATGAGAGCTAATGGTTCTGTTGGTTTTGCCCTTATCATGAGGGGCTCACTTAGCTCCTTTTCCATGATTTTTTGAATTTCCACTGCTCTCTTTTCTTCATGGCTCAACCAAGAAGCCATAGCCATGAGCTGTAGGTCTCCCAATGCAGCATTTGGATACCATAAATTCATGTCAAGAAGTGCCATATTGTGTAGGTAAAATTCTGCTAGCTTGGCTTTATCCTCGGCTGAACTATTATCACATAAATGCATAAATTGGCCATAATCTTGAAATGGTGTTGTGCCCCTCTGGGCTAGTGTGTTAATCTAGAATTGGAACCACTGATCTTTGAGATATGGTGCATAAGATCTAGTTGGTTGTCTGCACCGCAAGGCCTCCATTGCCCAACTGGCCATGCAGGCCATTTGGGCTTCCTTTTCCTGCAGCTACCTTTTCAAAATCATCACTTCAGTTGCTACTTGATATTCTTTTTCTTACTGTTGTTTCATCAATGTCTCACTATCTGTCAGTAGTTGTTCTTCTTGTCGTTGTTTCTCTGCTGCTTCACTATCTGCTAGGGGTCCTTCTTTTTGTTGCTATCCTTCCAAGACTGGTAGCTTATTTCCTCCTTAAGGTCCCCTTTCCTGTAGCTGCTTTTTCAACAGTTCATTTTCTTCCTGTAGTTGGGCTCTTCTAATGCTCTCTGTGTGCCTTACCATGCCCAATTCCCTGCTCATCTCTCTCAAGTTGTTTTCTATGTGCCCTATATCTTCAACCCCTTTAGATTTGGCAATCTGCATCCAGGTGTGGGTCCTGCCTCATTCCTTCTCTAGTTCGAAGAAAAGAGGCACTGTGAATTTTTGTGGGATGATCTTCCCACCTTCTATAAGATTGTAATAGGAGCCTAAATTAGGCTAAGGGCTTGGCTCAGGTATTTCATTTTCCTTACCTTCCTCTTGTGACTATTCTTTTGCCTTCTTTTCCAATTTTTTTGTTTCTTTAAGCTTGGATAGTGTCTCCTGTAGAGAGGTTTGTGCCTCCTGTAGGACTGCTTTGGAGTCCATCAATTTGATCCTTTCCTTCCAGGTGGAGGCCTTTGGACTCCCTCTCTCATAAATGATAGATATTTTGGAGGGAGATTCCTCCCTTGTTACATTAGGTGCATCCTCAATGATAGTGGGTTCTTTTGATAGTGGTTTGGGCTTGCCCACCTTAATCCTGGTGCTCCTCTGGCTTTGAAATACATAGATGTCTGTCTTTTTCTTTTTCCCTTTCGCTTAGCTGGAGTGCTCATTGCAGCAAGGACAGCTGTTGCTTCCCTTGCTAGTGTCTCAGGGGACACTTCTTCTTGTTGTTCTTCTCCTTCATCCTTTGCAGTTTTTCCTGTATCTGCTATTTTTTCTTTTGTCCCTACTATCTCTGTTGATGTTTTCTCCTTTTCTTGTTGAGTCTCTTCCTTTCCTGTGGCAATATTTTTCTGAGCTTTCTTGGGCTTCTTCTTCTCAGTTGTTGTTCTCTTCCTCTTCTTTGCTTTTGATGCTGCTTTCTTTTTTGCCTTAGGTTCAACTGTGGTTTTGTCCGATTTCTCCTCTTCTTCTTCTTCTATTTGAATATTTTGTGCCTTCTCATGAACTTCCTTCTCAAGTTCCTCTTTCTGCTCCTCCTCTTCACTACCAGATGGGCTAAGGTCATCAATAAGAGTTTTGATGTCATCTTCTCTAGACATGTTCCTGAAAATTTCCCACAATATGGGGATGGTGTATGTGTGTAGGGCATTTTCCACCAACAATTTGATGAGCCCATGGTGGGCCAGTTGGTCTAGAACCCCTGCATTCAACTTGGTGCCACATTCTATCAAAGATTGGAGGAGGAAATATGGGAGACTGAGTTTTCTAGTTGCAGGTAGGTCCATCCCATATCTCAATTCATGCAATAACCTGAAGTGATAACCATAAACTATACTGAATCTTCCTTCACAAGTGATATATTTCATGATCTGGTAGCTGACCTCACCCCATGGATGAGGTAAACTTGTCCTTCTGACCCCATTCTTATCCTGTATAGGATGTTCATCAGGCTAAAAAAATGTCTTTTTAGCAACCTGTCCTAATGGTTTTTCTTCTTTGCTCTAGGGAACCCAAGTGGAAGACTTGTGATTCTGCTGATAAATTCTAATGTAAGCTCTATGGTCAAACCCCTGAAACTAACTGTAGCATGGGTTTTTCAATGTGGCCTTAAGGACATTAAAAATTCCTCTATCACCTCCTCATCATATCCATGAATTCTCTCAAAGAAAGATATCCAATTTGCCGTGGTGAAGAGGGCCACCACTTCTGGGTGCTCATGCAATTTGTTGGAGTTCAAAGGCTCCTTTCTCATAAATCCTCCTGGCATGTTGTTTAGTGACTTCTAAAGATGCTCAGGTGAGGAAG
The DNA here is from genome assembly GCA_000404065.3 of Pinus taeda. NCBI lineage: Eukaryota > Viridiplantae > Streptophyta > Pinopsida > Pinales > Pinaceae > Pinus > Pinus taeda. The sequence goes on from APFE031719837.1 coordinate 110,290, forward strand.
AAGGCAACAACTTTCAAAACCAAAAATAGAGGAATAGCTGAGTTTTGGTTTTCTGAAATCAGAGAGGGAATTCCTCGTGTTCTTTTTTTTCACAACATCAATTTGCAATTTTTCCCTCCCTTCAACCTGGTTTTCAACCTGAATTTACTTCTCGGCTTTTGGAAGAAATCAATCTTTTAACAGAACGAAGAATATATAAGAAAGTGTTTTTTTCACAGAGTAGACAGACTTACAAATTCATTTTTTCACAGGCTTGGTTTCTATAGTTGCATCCCCTTTTTTACAGGAGAATACGGGAAAAGGAAAACAAGATAGATTTTTGAGTGCAAAGAAGAAAATGGAGACATTATATGGAATTCAGGGAAACACAGGCAGACTTTTGAGCTCTCTTTCCTTTCCTTTTTCAACCCAATACTTTACTTTTAATCCACCACCTTGTATAGATATATCATATGCAGAGTGGGTTTCTGAGCCTACCTCATTTCAAGCTCGAATTTGACAAAAATTCTGAATTTTTCTTCTACAGATCTGCTCTCTGCTTTCCTGTAGAAAGCCTCCTGTAGACGGTGTTCCTGCTCCTGTAGAATGCAGTAGTGCTCCTATATATCCCGATAGGTGGGAGGGTTTTGAAAAATTGGTAGAAAATGACTAGTTCAATGTTCTGAAGGTGGTAGGTGAGTGCTATAGTCGAGAACTCGTTGATGCAAAGGAAAACAAAAGGTGGTGGAGGCTTAGACCGCACTATACTTAAGCTGATGGCATGATCTGCGATGACGAGGTGAGGTGGCAGGATGGGTACGTTATCCCCATCCAGACCGTTGATCCTTCTCCAATGCCATTATGGTAGTTCATGTCACCTGACCGCCATCACTTCCATCATTCCGTTATGCCTCCACCACTACTGGTTCTGAGTTTCATCTTCTCGAGTTGACGGGCCACATGTGTTGACTGCGTATCTAAACTGCTGTTTGAATGGAATGAAGCTTGTTTGAACTCAACGAGGGTGACTTGAACTGAACGAGGGTGATTTGAACTGAAAGAGGGTGGCCAGTTAGCTGGCCACCGATTTCATTTAATCGTGAGCACCTCAATGTTTATGCAGTTCTTAAATAATATTCATGCAACAGAGGAACATGTTTAGCCACTTACCTATTAGTCGTTACTGTGCTCTGCATGCTCGGACTTTGGCACTTAATTTCCTCGTTGTTGTTGCTGTTGGTGCTCTACATGCTCGGCCTTTGGCTTATGCTGGTGATTTTTCAATTAGGCTCTACTCCTTGCATGTTGCATACATCCTAGTTGCACTGACCCTGCCTCTGGAGTTTGTTTTTTAAAGGGATCAACTACTACAAGAATCCTGCAGGATTTCCTGTAGCTACTTCTCCCTCTAAAATTTCAGGATGATGCTTGAGAAGGGGTTGAAGAGACAACTGAAGAAGGTTCTGAACGAAAGGAGTAATAACTGGAAGGCATCAGGTAAGAACAAGTGAAGAATGATGTTTTATTCATTATTTTTTTTTTAAACAACAAAAACAGAATTTTGTGTTTTTTTTTTGTGTGTGCAGGGAAGAAAAAGCTAGTGGAAATGTGGGTGTGTAGGGATGGAATTGAGAATTAGGAGGATGGATGGTGGCAGGGAGGTCCACAGGCCTTCTGAACAAATTTCTAGCCTTCGAATTCTTTTCTAACTTGATTTTGAGCTCTCTGAGATTTCTACAGGAGCCTCCTATAGAATGCACAAAGTTTCCTGTAGGATGTGAAATCTTCAGGACAAGTGAAACCAAGGCCTGAGAAAAGATAATGGCAATGGAGGAATGGACTACAAAGGGTATATGCAGTCTGGCCATGTCCTTTTTTCCTCTGTGACCCTCCTGCAATCTGCAATGCATTCAAAAGAAGTTAGTTTTTTTCTGTTTTCTTTTTCTTTCTTTCTTTTTTTTTTTTTTTTTTTTATGAGACAGCTAGGGCGCCTCCAGGAGGTTTTCACCCTCACTACCTGCCCTAGGCGCCTCCAAGAGGTTTTCACCCAGGGATCTTTTATTTTTTTTGGTTTTTTTCTCTGCTTTTTTCTTCTTCTTCTTCTTCTTTCTTCTTTTTTTTTTTTTCCTCAAAGTGTGGGTGGAGTGGAGACGAGGACCTGCTCCACTACCAGCACTATTTTACCCAGATTCTCAATGAACTCCTACTTGGAAAGGGGTTTCCTGTAGATTTTCAACCTATGCCCATTGATGAGCATGGGGATGCCTTCTTCATCAATGGTCTAGATCAGGACTGAACCATTGTCATTGCATTTTTCTACTGTGTATGGTCCTAGCCATCTTGTCCTCAGTTTTCCCTTGAAATCTTTATATCTTGAATCATACAGCAGTGCCCAATCTCCTTGTTGAAATTGTTTTTCTTTGAGGTGTCTGTCATGCCATATTTTTCTTTGAAATCGGACTAACTCTAAGTGGAGAAGGGCCTGCAATCTCTGTTCATCCAATCCATTTAGCTAAAGTAATCTTTCCTTTTGTGCATCGCTGAGATCTAGGTCCAGCGAAGCTGCCATCCTTAATGTGTTATAGTCAAATTCTATTGACAACAGAGCTTTCTTCCCATAGACCAGCTCATAGGGTGTAAACCCTGTGGTGGTTTTCTAGGTGGTGTTATAAGCCCAGGTGGCCTCAACCAATCGATCTGCCCAATCCTTTTTGTTGCTGCTCACTACCTTAGTCAAAATCTCTTCCAAAGCTCTGTTAGTGACTTCCACCTGTCCATTTGCTTGCGGATGATAAGGGGTGGAAGTTTTGTGCTTAATCTTGTGATATGTGAGCAGGTCTATAACTAGATTAGAGGTAAACTAACTCCCTTGATCTATGACTAACTCTCTTGGATAGCTAAACTTGTAGAAGATATTTTCCCTCAAAAGCTTAGCTACTTTTTCTTCTGTTGTTGCTTTGATCACCTTTGTTTCTGCCCATTTTGTCAGATAATCAGTACATACAATGATGTAATATTTCTATTTTGAAGGAGGGTTGACAGGACCCACAAAGTCCATGCCCCACTTTTCAAATGGCTCGAAAGTCACTTGAGGTTACAGGGGCATCTCATCCCTTGGAGTAGGTTTCCCCATCCTTTGACATCGGTCACATTGGCTGATATACCTCCTGACATCTTGATGAAGAGTGGGTCAATAATAACTTGCTTGCAGAATTTTGAAGGCAGTCCTATTTGCTGCAAAGTGGCCCCCATAGGGCCCATCATGATAGGTTAGGAGGATGTCAAAAACTTCCTCCTACCTAACACATCACCTCAAAATCTGATCTGGGCCAAGTTTAAAATGATTTCCCCTAATCTAGGTGAATGGGGCACTTTTCCTCACGATCTTGCTCTTCTCTTTTGAGGACAGGTGTGGCGGAAACTGTGTTGAAACCAAATAATTTGATATATCAACAAACCATGGAGAGAGTACTGAAATAGTAAATAGGTGTTCATCTGGCATTTGATCATCCACCATTCCTTCTTCACTTGCTGGCAGATCTAGTCTAGACAGAAAATCAGTAACAACATTTTCCTTACTTGGCTTATCAACAATGGTCAAATCAAATTGCTGCAGTAAAAGTAACCATCTAATGATACGAGAATTTACATCCGGTTTATTCATAAAATACCTAATTGCAGCATGATCGGTGTGTACGAATGTTTGATAGCCGGTGATGTAGTGTCTGAATTTATTTAGGGAATGGACTACAGCTAGGAGCTCCTTTTCGGTTACAGTGTAGTTTAGTTCTGCCTTGGATAGGTTTTTACTGACAAAGTATATGGCATAAGGCAGCTTCTCATCAACTTGCCCTAAGGCTGCTCCTATCACTTTGTTCGAGGCATCTGTGTGAATGTGGAAAGGTAGGGCCCAGTTTGAACCTCTCAAGATTGGGGCAATTACCAGTTTACCTTTCAAGGCATCCAGAGCCTCTTGACAGTTGTCATTCCATATGAACTCAACATCTTTTCCCAAAAGACCAAACAATGGAGAGGCTAGCTTACTAAAATCCTTAATGAATCTTCTATAATACCCTTCTAATCCTAGAAAACTTCGAACATCTCTTACCTTTTGAGGAGGTGGGACCCTTTGGATGATAGCAATCTTATTGGGATCCACCTATAATCCTTGCTGAGAAATTGTATGACCTAGCACATTCCCTTCAGTCATCAGGAATTCGCATTTTTCAGGACTGAAGGACAAGTTCATCTCAATACACTTGGCTAAAACTTTTCCCAGGTTAGTCAAAGTTTCCTGGAAGTTAGAACCATAATGGGTAAAGTCATCCATAAAGATTTCCACTGAATCATGAACCAGTTCAGCAAATATGCTCAGTACTGCTCTCTGGAAAGTGGCAGGAGCATTGCATAACCCAAAAGGAAGGACCCAGTATGCAAAAGTACCCCAAGGACATGTGAAAGTGGTCTTATCTTGGTCTTCTGGGCTGATTTGGATCTGGTTGTACCTGCTAAACCCATCTAGGAAGGAGAAGAACTTCTTCCCTGCCAGGCCATCTAACACTTGATCTATGAAAGACAAAGGGAAATGGCCCTTCTTGGTGGCCTTGTTTAGTTCTCGATAATCTACACAGATTCTCCACTTCTCGTTTTTCTTTGGCATTAGCACCAAAGGAGAAACCCATTCACTGTCAGAGATGGGGTAGATGAATCGTGCATCCAACAACTTTTGCAGTTCTTCTTTGACGATGTCCTTAAGGACTAGATTCATCCTCCTTTGAGGATGCCTGACTGGTTTACAATCTTCTTTAATGTAAATGTGATGAGTACAAACTGAAGGGTGGACTCCCTTCACCTCCTTATAGCTCCAAGCAAAAGCATCCAAGTGATTTTTCAATAAGCTACATAGTTCTTTCTCTTGAGAGGTGGATAAGGATGAGTTGATCTTCAAGGTTTTTTCTAGGCCGAATTCCACATTCTTAACTTGGAGAGAGGTCAGATCAGCCACACAGAGATCAACTAAAGGATTGGCTTGGGTTTCTTCCACCAACTCTTCTAATGGTAGCACACTGAGGGGTGGATTCTGAATCAAGTTCTCAATAAGATCGTCATCGGTTTGTGGACCCCCCATGGTAGCCTCTACTGTACATAATGGTGTGGAATAGACTTCATCCTTATCTTCCTCCTCCAACCAGAGAGGTAAATCATTTTCTAACAGAGGTTGGGCAGGAGGATATAGGACTAGCTGTTTGGACATATGTCCGTTCTTGATTGTTATGTTCCCAGCTCGACAACTGAAGTAGGCATCTGCAGTAGCCAACCAAGGCCTTCCCAGGATGAGAGGATACCCAGTGAGCCTTGCCTTTGGTTGGAGAACCAGGAAATTGGCAGGGTACTCCCAAGAATCAATAGAGACCATTACATCTTCCACAATCCGCTCAGGGGTCACGGTGGAGTGGTCTACTAACTGCAGTAGTATTGAGGTCTTTCTCAGGGAACCTTGAAGGTTGAGTTTGAGCATAGTGTCCTTGGTCATCACATTAATGGCAGCCCCTAGATCAATCAAGGTATGGGGGATTATGGTGCCATTGATGTGGACATCGACTACAAGACTCCCAGGGTCTAGATATTTCAGACAAATTACCTACCCTAACATCAGGTCAGACAGTTGTCCTATGACATTGATAATTGGGGCATCTCTCTTGCACCCGCCTGGGTGCCTAAAGAACTTCTCCTTGATCATCTTATTGTATATAGGCACATCCTTTATGGCTTGAAGAAGTGGTATCTTTACACATAACTGTTTCAATTCTCCCAAAAGTTTAGTTTCTTCTGGGGTCGGTTGTGTGGTTCCAGTTAGTCTCTCAGGAAAGGGTGGAGTGACTTTTGGTTCACTTTCCTATTTATCTTCCTCATCCTCCTTAGGAGGAGGTTGGCTATCTGGGAGAACTTTCCTAGATCGTAGGTTAATCTCGTGAATATCCACAACATAGGTCGGGCATGATGTTGCTCCACTATATACCTGTTGGGCCTGTTTGTTATTGGGGTTCGGGTTCGATTGAGCAGTTATTTTGGGTTGTCTTGGTGGAGCAGGAAGTAATGGTTGTGGTTGAGCAGGTGGTGGAGGCAAAAGAGTGGGAGGAGAGTTGTACTGGGGCCTCCACCCTTGATGAGGTGCATTCCACTGAGGCTGTGGCTGAGCATAAGGGTGAAACGAATGAGCAACTAGAGGAACCTAGTATTGAGGAGGATACAACCAAGGAGGGGGTGTGGACCAGGAAGAAAGAGCAGGGGTACCCCAAGAAGGCATGGAAGTGGCTTGATTAGGGTTGTAATAGGTTTGGGATGTCCCTTGCATTCCCTGCTGGTAATGTCTAGGTCCATCTGGCCTCCTTTGGTTCATGAAATAGAGTGGTTCAGTGGCTCCTTTAGCCCCCTGATATGCAACTTTCATTTTGGGAAAGGAAGGGCACTGATTCGTAGGATGGTCTTCTTCATAGACTAAACACACTTCTATAAAGTGCAATGGACATTTGTTCCTAGGATGCTTTCTAGTGCACTTGGGACAAAATATGGCCAAATCCCTCTCGGCTTCCTCTTGTTTCCTTTTGATATGCAAGGTATCCATTTGCATGGCAAGAGTCTGCCTCACCTCACTCTTGAAATCTTCCATCCGATTCTCAAGTTCATTTCTAAGGGATGAACTAGATGATGATGTATCGGCTAAAGGTTGACTTCCCCTACCTCTCTTTCTAGCTGACCTGGAATGGTTTCTAAACACAGTGTTTATGTCATCATAAGGTAGTTGGTAGATGTCTCCCCCAGCCAGCAAATGAAGGGTATCTAGAAGGTTTTCAAGGACTCATTTGAGCAGAACCAACTTCAAAGATTCAAGGTCAAGTGTGCACTTGGCCCTTTTATAACTGATTTGAAACCTCTCTTCATAGATTTCTAAAGATTCATCACTTCCCATGGTCATTCAGAAGATTTCTTCCTTGGTATCCTTTAACCTACAATAGTCCCAGCATTTGTTGTTAAAGGCTTGGTGCATCTGAGCCCAAGTTGTGATACTATTTCTAGGTAACCCCATGAACAAGTACAAGGCTGCATCCTCGAGAGTAGAAGGAAACAGTTTCAACTTTTGCTCGTCTTCTACATAGTCATAGGTTCGACAGAGAACAACAAATTCAAACAAGAAGGTATCAGGATCTTCGGTAGTCAATCCATGGAAGTGAGGTTAGGCTGAAGGGCTTATGTTTTTCATTTTTGTGTCCCCATTGGTCTCTCGGATAGGAAAGGCACCTTCTATTCTTTTCCCATTTCCTCTAACATTCATGTTTTCAGCCATGGTCTTAGGAGGAATGGTTTCTTGCTCTTCTTCTGTTATAGGATCTTCGTATATCTCTGGAGTTTCACCTATAGATTCTTCTGGATCACTGCCACCAAAGAAGAGAGAAGGGTGACTCAGTGATGTAGTGGGGGTGTTGGGTAAGAATTTTCCTGAATTGTCTCTGTTCCTATGAGGCATGAAAGGAAATCTTTTTTTTTGGGTGATTTTTTTTTTTTTGCTTTTACATGCAAAACTGAAATGGATTGAACAACAAATTGCAACTAACTGAAATAAACCTTGCTGAAATGGAAATTACAGAATTGAAATGAAAGCAGGAGATGACTAATCTACTTTGCTGAAATGAAATTGCAGAATTGAAATGAAAGCAGGAAATGCCTAATCTACGCTTGCTGAAATGAAATTGAAAAATTGAAATGAAAGCAGGAAATGTCTAATCTACGCTTTCTGAAATGAAATTGCAGAATTGAAATGAAAGCAGTAAATGACTAATCTACTTTTGCAAAATTGAAATTGAAGAATTGAAATGAAAGCGGGAAATAACTAATCTACTTTTGCAGAATTGTAATTGTAGAATTGAAATGAAACAACTACTCTACTTTCGCTGAAATAAACTACTTAGCAGAATGTTGTAGTAGAAAATAGAAGAAAAGCAGTAATCACAAAATACTCTGACACTTCCCCGGCAACAATGCCAAAAAGAGTGGTGATCTCCAGTATTGCAGCAATGATGCTACAACTCCTCGGGCTTCCTTATTTAATTTTATCAACTCGGTAGTTCGTAACAAACTTGGAAGCGACGATGCTGTATGCACAAGTACTAGCTCTTACTGCAGGCTGTCACTTGATCAGCTCGCGCAAGTTTGCTAGGAGCTTAAGCCAACTTCTATGAGTTCTCAGAAGAAGCTTTAACTAAGATGAAAGGAAACTAACTCTACAAGGGCTATTCTACTTGCAGAAAGATAAGGAAAACTGAAAGGAAATGCAAACCCTAGCAAACCCTAATTTATCCACTAACCCTACTTTCGCAAAAAGAGATGGAAACTACTGAAATGGGTCCCATTTACTACTGGAAAGTTAAATTGCATTTATTCAAGCTGCTTTTGAAGAGAAATGAGAAGAAATCATCTTTTTGTACTTTTGAGTATTTTTATGTGGAATTATTATGTTTGTGATTTGACTAGTTGTCACTGTGCAGAGGGTTGGTGGTAAAGGAAGATGGAGTTGGCTTTTGCAGAAGGTGAGGAAGGTGTGGAGAGGTCCTAAGAAGTCCCTAATACCCTTCTTAAGACTTCCATTGTGATCAGACTTCGAAAAATCACTCACAGGAAATTCTACAGGAGGTTGCATGGGATCTACAGGAGGTTCTACAAGACGATCTACAAGAGGAGGCCGAAAGTGGTTTTTGGAGGTTTGGAGGTGAAAAAATGATGGGAAAAGGGAATTGAAGGTTGAATGAAGGTGTTGAGGGGTCTAGAACTTGTCAAGGATGATCAGGAACGAAGGAGATGGTTGGATTTGTTCAAAGGGCAAGAAAGCAACTTTGTAAAAAAAAAACAGAAATTAGGGCAGATTGGCGAGAGGTGGCGAATGAGTGGGGAAATCTTGGAGGAGTGAGTTGGTGCTAGCTATTTGATGGAGGGGTGATGAGCTGGCATGTTTTACAAGAGATCTACACACTTACTTCTTAAAACTGACCAAAGCAAGAACCGAAAAACAGAGTTTTGTCTATTTTAACCTAAATTTTGACCTAAAACCAGAAAAATGTTGAACAGTATCTTATGAATAGAGAAGAATGCAATAAAACCATGGTAAATGAACAAGAAATGATCTAAGCATGTGAATCCAAACTAATATCAACTTCTCCAACTCGAAATATCACACTAGCAGTTGCATTGGAAGAGCAAAAACTGTGTTTTTGGTGGCAGCAGTAGTGCCTTGACCTCAAATCATGGTCCCAAGGAGGGAGAGAGGAGATCAAGATCTGTTGTTGACCTTCTTGGACCCTTTTATATCACTAAAACAAACTACTTAAGCAACTTGAATAAAAAACAACTATTCTAACCAACAAAAGCAACCTATTTTAACAAAGCAAGATTAACCTAAACAATAGAAATTATCTCATGAATGCAAGCAAAAGCATAGAAATACACAAAGGAGGTGTTAGGCAGCTTGGGTTGGGCCCTAACCCAAAAGCTTCAGTGCTCTAGAAAATATTAGTGTTGGTTCAAAACTTGGTTCATCTTCATTTATCAAAAAAATAGCAGTTACATCACAAAATTGTCTTCAAAAAGAGCTCGAAAATGAGCTGAGTACAAAGCTCCACAAAAGTGCGAAAATATACTATGAAATGGATAACCTATTGAGGCTTGAATCCTTCATGTTTATACAATTGGGGACTCCCAACAGTGCTCCTAAACTTAAGGAACTCATCTACCTAGAGCCGAAGATAACAGCAGCCCTACTTGACTTGCTCAACTGCCCCTTGGAATCATCAATGTGGGCCTTTGTACACTGAGCTGCTAATGAAGAATTCGAGGAAGGGGTCATTAATGAAGGAGAAACCCCTCCTATAAGTCCTCATCCCTATTTCCTCCAGTTTGGCTGCCATTTTGCTCATAAATTCCTGGTCCTTGTCCAAAATTGTCCAAAAAATCTACAATAAACACTGATTAGACTACATGGCAAAGTGACTATCCCCATTCACTCTATTGACATAAATATATTCAAAAACATGCACAAAACTATTGAGAATGGTGGATTAAATGAAAATAATGGGCAGAATGAACCCATATAGTTACCCATTTCTGGGGCTCATCAAATACCTTCATCAACATAGGAATCGAACTTGCCCAAGTTTTTATCTTCTCTTTTGACGTAGCATTTCCTTCCAAATATTTTTAATTATTTGACATTATTTGGGCTTCCTTTCCATAGTTTGTACATAGTCATGTTACAATTGTTCCTAAGTAGACCTCTGTTTATAATGAATACAGATGTATCGATTGATTGAACCTAGAATTTATCATCTAATTTTGAGTCATTTAACATTGTTCTGGCCATTTCTTGTACAATTATATTTTTTATTTTAGCAATTACATTATGCTTTGGTGTTTTGGCTGTTGAGAATTGTCTTTTTACTCCATTTTCATCACAAACTGCTAAAATACCTTGGAAGTGAATTCTCTGCCATTATCTGATCCAGACATTTGATCTTCAAATTGGTTTCATTTTCGACCAATTCCTTGTAGATTTTAAAACACTTAAATGCCTCTCAATTTTTCTTTAAGAAACCGATGGTTGTCATTCTAGTGTAATTGTCTATCATTAGCATAAAGTATAATTCTCCGTCTAAATCTTTTGTTCTCATATGACCACATAGATTAGTATGTATTAATTTCAATGGACGTGATGCAAAGTTTTCTTTTGTCTTGAACTCAATCTTGGTTTGTTTTTCATGTCAATAAGCTTCACATATCGTATTGGTAGGTTTTGAAATTTTAGGCATATCTCTTACTGCTTCCTTTTTGTTGATCCTAACCAAATTGTCGAAATTTATATGTCCCATTCGTTTGTGCCATAACCAACTTTGATCTTCTTTTGTCAAAAAGCACCCTTTAGGTGACTCATCCAAAATATACATGTCATTTGGAGCTCTTCTTGTTGTAGCCACAATTTTACCAAATTTGCTTTCCTGATTTCACATTTCTTAAATTTGAATAGCATCGTGTGTCCTTGATTGCAAATCTGTCCAACACTGAGTAGATTATGATTCATATTTTTAACCAACAATACATGCTTCACTAATGCATCCTTGCTTCCAAGAGTGACCATTCCTGCTCTTATGACGTTTGAAGACCCTTCATTTCCAAAAGACGTTGTTCCATCCTTCTTTTCCTTCAAGGATATGAACTTATTTCTATCTTTAGTCATATGCATTGAGAAACCACTGTCAACATACCAAATGTTTCTGTTGCTTTGAGCCTTGAGAGAGAGAGCACATTTTTCAGTATTCTTTTTCCATATTTGTTCATTCTCATTTTGCGAGAATTATTTTGAAGAAATTCCAAGTCTGCAATCTTTAGCCAGGTGTCCAAAATTGTTACATTTGTACCATTTGACATCATCTCTCAAATGATCAAATATGTTGATATTCTATTGAGTTCTGGAATATCCATTTCTGAAAGATCTCTCATAACTATATTCATTCCAAATATGTGTGAAACATTCTACAACTCTATGTCCAAACCTTCCACATGAATAATAATGACCATAAAACATAGGTTGATGCATGGGAGGAAATATTATTCGAGGAATTGTCTTCCAAGGTTCTTCCTATAAGCCTTGATCTCTTGATTTAGCTGAGAGGTTTGCCTTCTTAGTAGATTTTGCATATCCATCTTATTTTGTTTTCATAGAAGGACTTGACTCTTTTTTGGAATTTCCTTTGTAACCAAGGCCAGTCTTATCATTGCATGATCATTGATTGCTGATGATTTCTTCCAATGCCTTTGAGCTGTTGGCGTAGTTTTGAAGAGTTTTTCCATTTTTTACTTCCTTTCATAGAGAGAATATTTCGGCTTCTAGTGCTTCTCTTTCCTTGTTTTCCTTTAATTATTTCTTGAATGATTCTTCAATTCATTTGTATTCTTCAACCTTGATTTTAAGATTTAGGACATGTTCTCTTTCTGCCTTTAATGTGTCTTCAAGAGTATTGTCATGCTTCTTCTCGGCCTTGAGCTCTTTGATAACCCTGATCGCTTCATTTTGAAATTAAACCTCAGTCATCTCTTCTTCTTCGTCTCTTTCTTCGACAAATACCTATTCCTTATTGTGCTTGGCTATAAGCAAAAATCTTCCATTGATTTCTTCTTCGTTACCACTATCTTCATTGGATGAGGAGTTATCTTCTTTGGAGAAAAAACTTTTCTTCAACCATTTCTTCTTGCCTTGCTTGTTGAACTTCCTAGGGCCTTTCTTTCCTTTCAAAATAGCCTCATTTTTGTGAGGACACTTGGCTGCAAAATGCCCAACCTCACCACAATCAAAACATATCAATGGAAGTTTACCTTTGAATTTTCCCGTACCTATTCTCATATTTCGTGTGAAGTAAGAAAATTATTTATCTAAAAATTCTTCTTCATCTTCTTCCTTTTCTTCATCTTTACAGCTACAAGTTTTGGATTTTTGAGTCTGATTGTCCTTACCAGTCTTCTTGGATGTGGAAAATGTTGTTTCTAAGTGAGATGTGCCACCCTCTTCTTCAATTCTCATTTCATATGCCATAACAATTCCATGCAATTCGTCTATGCTGAGATTGGTCGGATCCGATCTATCTTCCAAGGCACTACCTTTGGGTTGAATCTTGTTGGTAAGGTTCTGAGGATCTTTCAAACAACAATTTTCATGTCAACAAGTTCTCCCAAACTTTCCAATGTATTTGTTGTTTCATCAACAAGCTAAAAGTATGCAACAATATTTTCATCTTCCTTCATTTTGAGTTGCTCAAATTTTTCCTTGTAAATTTGAAGCTTTGCTTCTTTTAACTTTGAGTCACCTGCATATATATTTTCAAGCTTGCCCCATATCACTTTAGCATTTTTGCAACTCAATACCTTAAGATAAACAATTTCAATAAGCCCGCTGATAATAAAATATTTAGCTTTTGCATCATATACCATATTTTTCTTACCTTGTTCATCTTGGGTCGGTGTGAAGCCTTTGTCAACGATTTCCCATACTTCGTATCCTTGTGCCAGCAAATGAACCTGCATTCTTCCACTCCAAAGTGCATAGTTGTTTCCATTGAACAAAGGAAATCTATTATTAGTATACTCCATGATCTCCTTCTAGTTTTTAGACCGTTATTGAAGGAACTAAGCTCTGATACCAATTGCTAGAAATACTGGGGGGGTGAATTAGTATTCCTTAGCAATTAACAATTTTAAATATTTTCATAGCATTAGTTAATCTTCAATTGTTATTAATGTTTATTTAGTAACAATAGTAAACAATAAAACATAATAGGCACAAGAATTTTAGGTGGAAAACCCCCTTCGGGTCAAAAACCACCGAACGCTTTTCTAATAAATTCTTTTAATCTTCAGCCCCGACTGAAATGAAAGTTACAACTTCCTAGAATTCTAGAAAAGAATTCTTCTCCAACTTCCAATAGAAGGACACCCCAATGCCCTAGTTTCTTAAGTAGTCAATTGAATGGATGCCCCAACATCCTAGACCAACCTACCACCCTGAAGTGTTCACAGGATCCAAACTGTAGGTGACTTCATGCACCAGCCTAGCACCTCCCTGCCACCCTATAATGGCCAAAAATGAGACAAGAGTGTGGACTCTCGTACTAGGGAAAATGATCCACAATACAATATGATTTACAATGATTTTCTTATACTTGACCAAACACCCAATCACATTATTGTTGGCATTATGATATAGGTGTTGTCCTTGATGGCAACTCACTCAGATGACAGTTCTTAGTGCAATAGTAAAGAATTACAGATCAGACTATAGAGAATGAAGAAAGAGAGGTATACACAGGTTCACCATGATAGATAAGCGTATACACGCGGGTTAACAAACCAAAAGGAGCATATAACGTACACACACACTTTCATGGAATGAAAAGCGTGTATATCTTAGAAAACTAAGTTTTGGTCCAAGGTATTTGGTCCATGGTATTTTGATGCATGGTATTGGTCCATGGTATTTGGTCCGAGGTATTGACCCCAGGTATTTGGTCCAAGGTATTGATCTTAAGTGGTTTTGGTCCATGGTATTGAGAGAGGCCTAAAACTATATAAGGAGGAGAAGATCATTAGGCCAAGGTGTGAAAGTGGAGCTAGTATTGAATATCTAATGAAGTGTGAGATCCAGTCTGCAGGTTATGGGTTTGTGATGCTTTGCTTGATTAGAACCAAGGATGCACCTATGTGGATGATGATGGATGATGGATCGAGATATTAAGGCTTGGAATGTATTATCATTATGTGGTTTGATCATGGATAGACTAGATTTGAATTACTGACTCATATTTTATTCTATAATTGTTATGATCTAGGTATGACTGATGTCTGGTATAGCTGCAAAGTTATGAGTAAATATTTGCAGATATGTATGTGGGTTTGCTTTGGTAACTGCGCGTATACATGCTAGTTCGGATCATCAGGGTAGCATATACAGTATGAAGTATGATATCTGAAGTTGCAATTAGATCTGGTTGTTGTTGCAGAGTTCTGAGTTCTGCTCTGTGTTCTAGTGACTGTGTTTTGATGACAAGGTTTCAGTGATTCAGTGTTGGGTGATTCAGATATAGTTGATGATTGTATTACAGTGGTGATTGATTTTGTGCTTCAATGTTGTTGATGGGTCCAGTATGAAAATTGGATGAAATGTGGCCTTCATATTATGGTGTTGTGTTCCAGGAGTATCCAGTCTGAAAATTTATGAAACGTGGTGCCTAGAGGAAGAGAGAAGGTCGTAGCCTTCTGTAGGCTGGTGCCTATGTACTGGTAAACATATCAGCCAGTACAAGAGCCAAGGGGTTGGAGCTCCTTTCCAGTAGTAGCTGGAAAACGAGAGAGGGTTGTAGCCTTCTATAGGCTGGTGCTTACGTACTAGTAAATATATCGACTAGTACAAGAGCCAGGGGGTTATAGCTCCCTTCCAGTAGTAGCTGGAGAATGAGAGAAGGTTGTAGCCTTCTGCAGGTGGGTGCCTGCGTACTGGTATGATTTTGCGCTAGTACAAGATTGTAAACAAGTTTTTCTTATATTAAAGGAAGATGGTAGTAGGTGGTTTTTGTCCCGCATTGGGTTTCCACCTTATATCATGGTGTTCATGTGTGTGTCTTATTTATGATGATCTGTTCTATTTTTACTGCACCTGGTTACTGTTGATATGGTTAATGAAGTTTTGATGCACTAATTAAAGATCAACCTATGATGAATTAACTGAATCATAAGTTTGTTGGATATATGCTAGTTGCATTAAACACAGTTGCGTGTACACGCGGGTTCCCTTAACTGAAGTAACATATATGAATCTGATTATGGAAATCAAAAGGTTATTGATTTGCTAATACTGATTCACCCCCCTCCCCCTCTGAGTATATTTCCAACAATTGGTATCAGAGCAGGTCCTTTGGTAGAAGCTTGATTACTTTAAGGAGATCCATAGAACAATGGGAAAGAAAGTGCATCAAAAGAAGAAGACAGCTCAAAGGAATAGGGACATCTTGCCATCAGGTGGAAGAAAGTATTCAGACTTTGAATCACCTTAGATTGAAGATGAACAAGCAAATGTAGCATCAGAGCAACAAGATCTATTTAACAAAAGAGTGCCCTCCAAGAAAAAGTTTCTAGATTAAAAGCTCAGCTGGAGTGTGCCTTCAAAGTATGTCAAATGCTGCAAGACGAAGTGATATCATTGAAAAATAAGAAAAATGAAGAACTACCTCAAGCAGATAAAGAACAAGAAAATGAGATTCTCAAATTAAGGCAACAAGTGGAAGAAGGAAGAAAGGTTGTATAATTATTGAAGAAACAACATCTGGAAAAGGAAGAGCAACATCAAGTTGAGGTAAATATCTTGAAAGGTAAATTAGATGAAAAGGATAAACTGTTATGATTTCAAGATAGTACTAAGATTTTGGATGATATTCTTAGTAGTCAAAGATCCCCTGCTATCAAAACTAGTCTTGGTTTTCATGAATCTATTGGAGGTGAATCTAGCTCTTAGGGTGAGTCAAGGAACTCTAATGCAAAACCTAAATTGCTCAACAAGGAGATAACAGGTCAACCACATCAACAACCAAGGAAAGAAATCCATCAAAGAAAATCTTTTACTCCAAACTATGGAAGTGATAGTCGATTATTTTCTCAAATGAATAATGTTGAGTGTTATGTATGTCATAATCTTAGACATGTTGCAACGAGATGCAGAAGTAGAATGATGCAAGAACGTCACACAGAAAGATCATCATGTTCCAGTTACTTTAAGGGATATTGTTTTGCTTGCAATATGTTTGGTCACAAAGCCATTGACTACTACAGAAGGAATATGAAACATGTAAGATGTTATGCATGTAACAAGTTTGGACATATAGCAAAGGAATGCAGGAACAAAGTACGGGCACCATACCAAAAGGAGAAAACATCATCACAGTCGAAGATATGGAAGAAGAAGGAAGTACAGTCAGAAAGATGTGCCATAACAGAGTATACAGACATGACAGACTCAAAGGGAGCTAAAAGTGTGAAACTTTAGTGTTCTAAATCTCATACGTCAGTTTCATGAAGACAAGTCACACAAGTTTGAAGCTACATAGTCGGGTATATGATGGGTTGAGGAACAGACTCAAGAAAAAGGGGCTGATATGGTTCAGTCAATTATTTGCTCTGTTTGATGATGGTTACAATCTGATGTGTGGAAATGGCTTGGTATTCATAAGATGTTGTTTAGAAGTGTTTTTTATCCTAACTTGATGTATATCTGATTGATGATGATGCCTTGATACTTCTTGCTGATATATGCATAAGCAGTTCTGACAATGAACAGATGGAAAATGTTCAGGGGAAGCATATGCTTCGAATAATGCGTTGTTGGCATTATGGTTAGCAGTCTTTGGTGATGATGCTTATGTGGCTAAATGATACATCTTGCTACTTATTGTTGGTTGGTCAAGAGAATGGTATTGCAAGTTACAGGTTGTTGATGTTGCTGATAGATACTTATGGTGTAGATCATATATGGTGTATGATAGTTGCTAATGACTATCATGGTCCTATTTAGATTGTTGGTTTTCTTTTTGTTATAAAAGTCATGTATATCATTTGATGAAAAGGTCATGAAAAGACCTAATTTGTACCCCCACTATGCATGGGAAGGATGATGTAATAATTTCTATTTCAGTCATGTATAAACAGTTGGTATATCCTCACTTGGTTGGGTGGATGAGTCAAAATGGTGTATCCCCACTTGGTTGGGAGATTGATGTATGTATGAGTCATTGGTGATAGGAAGGTCATCCTCACTTAGTTGAGTTGTAGAGTCATGTTATTCTTTTGAAAAATATTTTTGCAAAATCTGCATGTGCTCAGGGGGAGTAAGGATGGTTTAGTACATCTTAGCATGTACAAAGGGGGAGTTCGATCAGAGAATTCAACATGTGCTCAGGGGGAGCATGGACAAATTGGTACATCTTAGCATGTACAAGGGGGGAGCTCAATCAGAGACTTCAGCATGTACTCAGTGAGAGTATGGACAACATAATGTATATCAAAGGGAGAGAATATCTTGGTCTGCCTTTTGCCCTTGATGTCAAAGGGGGAGAGTGACTTGGTGTGGTTGTTGCCATCAAGTCCAAAGGGGGAGATTGTTGGCATTATGATACAGGTGTTGTCCTTGATGTCAACTCATTCATATGACAGTTCTCAATGCAGTAGCAAAGAATTACGGATCAGACTATAGAGAATGAAGAGAGAGAGGTACACGCAGGTTCACCTTGATAAAGAAGCGTATACATGTGAGTTAACAAACCAAAAGGAGCGTATAACGTACACACGCACTTTCACAGAATGAAAAGCGCGTATATCTTGGAAAACAAAGTTTTGGTCCAAGGTATTTGGTCCATGGTATTTTGAATCATGGTATTGGTCCATGGTATTTGGTCTAAGCTTTTGACCCCAGGTATTGGGTCCAAGGTATCGATACTAAGTGGTTTTGGTCCATGGTATTGAGAGAGGCCTAAAACTATATAAGGAGGAGAAGATCATTAGGCCAAGGTGTGCAAGTGGAGAAAGTATTGAATATCTGATGAAGTGTGAGATCCAGTCTGCAGGTTATGGGTTTGTGATGCTTTGCTTGATCTGAAACAAGGATGCACCTATGTGGATGATGGATCGAGATCTTAAGGCTTGGAATGTATTATCATTATGTGGTTTGATCATGGATAGACTAGATCTGACTTACTGATGCATATTTTATTCTATAAATGTTACGATTTGGGTGTGACTGATGTCTGGTAAGTTATGAGTAAATATTTGTAGATTTGTACGCAAGTTCGCTTTGGTAAAAGCGTGTATACATGTTGGTTCGGCTCATCAGGGTAGCGTATACAATATGAAGTATGATATCTGAAGTTGCAGTTAGATTTGGTTGTTGTTGCAGAGTTCTAAGTTCTGCTTTGTGTTCTGGTGATTGTGTTTTGATGACAGGGTTTCAGTGATTCAGTGTTGGGTGATTCAGATATAGTTGATGATTGTATTATAGTGGTGATTGATTTTGTGCTTCAATGTTGTTGATGGGTCCAGTATGAAAATTGGATGAAACGTGGCCTTCATATTATGGTGTTGTGTTCTAGGAGTATCCAGTCTAAAAATTTATGAAACGTGGTCCTTGGAGGAAGAGAGAAGGTCGTACCCTTCTGTAGGCCAGTGCCTATGTACTAGTAAACATATCGGCTAGTACAAGAGCCAGGGGGTTGGAGATCCCTTCTAGTAGCATCTAGAAAACAAGAGAGGGTTGTAGACTTTTGTAGGCCTGCGCTTACGTACTAGTAAATATATCGGCTAGTACAAGAGCCAGGGGGTTGTAGCTCTCTTCCAGTAATAGCTGGAGAACGAGAGAAAGTTGTAGCCTTCTGCAGGTGGGTGCCTGCATACTGGTATGAGTCTGCACCAGTACAAGATTGTAAATAGGTTTTTCTTATATTAAAGGAAGATGACAGCAGGTGGTTTTTGTCCCACATTGGGTTTCCACCTTATATCATGGTGTTCATGTGTGTGTCTTATGTGTGATGATATTTTCTGTTTTTACTGCACCTGGTCACTGTTTATATGGTTAATGAAGTTCTGATGCACTGATTAAAGATAAACATATGATGAATTAACTGAATCATAAGTTTGTTGGATATACGCTAGTTGCATTAAACACAGTTGCATGTACACGCGGGTTCCCTTAACTGAAGTAGCGTATATGAATCCGATTATGGAAATGAAAAGATTATTGATTTGCTAATACTAATTCACCCCCGACTCTCAGTATTATTTCCAACAATTATGACATGCAACCCAACCATGACATCATCCCAACAATGACTCCAATACCTCCCAACAATGCCTCTTTGACTCTAGGCAGATTGGCTCTTTTACAATAATGAATCTTTTACAAATTTACAATGTTGACTCTTTTACAACACTGGATTTTTTACAAGACCTGACACTTGAATCGACATTGCTTCTTGGATTACTTGCAATTGCTGAGGTACTGTTGTGATTGCTTCAAGTAATGGTACTTTAGCATTGCATGTCCTTCTAGTATATGTCTCAGTTGTTCTAAAGTGTCATCCTTCCTTCACATGCATTAACAAGCAAGACCCAAACAAATACAAAAAAATATACTTATGATGTCCTACAAAAAAGTATGTCAGAGATGGTACTCAAAATTCAAATGCAAACACTAATCATACATACCTTGTTGTATTAGACTTACCCTTGGTTGTTGATGTGTGGTCCTTACTGCAGTGATCCTTGAATGCATACTTTTTCTTGCCTTCCAAGAGCTGGATGTTGAATCTGTTGTATCTATGTAATTTTAGATCTCCAAGGTCTTAAATTTTGTCCTGTGGTAGCCCCTTGAGTCCTCTTTCCAAACCCATAGTCTAATCAAGATTGGATTCTTCAAGCAAGAGTTATGCCCAATCTCCCACGATGTCCTAATTATAGACTCGTTCAGTAGAGTGAACTTGTACGAAGTGCCACATGTCATTGTTTCGACCTTCGACCCTGAAAACGATACCCAACATACTATAGTCCATCCTCTTTCTATAACTATTTACTAAATTTGAATCCAATGTTCATAGAGAAAGTTATGATGATTTTCCCGAGGTCACCTGTTTGACATGGAATTTGGGAGCCTACAAAAACCCTAACTTCCATAGATCATATCTCCGAAAATATAGCGAACCAATATCTGAAATTCAGTCACGAGGTTCATCAAGATTCCAGCTCAAATGGTTTTAATTTTAGATTCTGCATCTTCATAGAAATAAAGTTATAGCAAAAATTCCACGATGGTCTGTTTGAAGTAGTGAAATCCTAGAATCCAAGGCTCTTAACTTGCCTCAAAACAAACCTTCAAACTTGATCATAATTTGTGCCCTAACCAAACCTCAATGAAACCTTAAACTCCCTGTAATAGATCCTGCGTTAGAAGCTCATGAGGGCTGAAAAATTACAGAGGTCTTCTCAAAATATAGTTCGTTGAAAAGTGTTGGTAAGAGGAGGATATGAGGATCACTATTTATAGAAATGTCTTGAGTTGAGAGGGACCTCAACAAGTGAATGTTGGAGGGATTTTAGGAGAATAAAACATTATTAATTATTGACTATTCAATGACCACAACCAATGATGAGTACCATGCCACAACCCCATGGGGTTTTAGCCCATTGGTTCGGTTACTAACTTCAAACATGAATAACTCTCAAATCGAGAAGGACTACGTGGCGTGCCATATATCAATGGAAATATCTCGACGAGTAGAATCCATCTAGAAGATCATTGACTCAAAATAGGATTTGCTGTCAAGTCAAAATTCACATGCAAGATCGAGGTAGCCCCTAGTGCTGCTTGGGTTGACATCAATGACAACCACTGATCAACAGGGAGAAGCTCACCCACTTCCTACACCAGTTGTGAAATACGCCAACTATGGATAAGCTTTTCCCATCTTGCTCCTTGGTTCAAATTCTTAATGATTTTAATCACGAATTTTGAATCAAATTCAATCACTAACTTTTTGTATCCAATTCTAATGGTGGTAATGAGGCCTCGTTTAACTACATTAAACTCTGCCTCATTGTTTCTAGCATAACCATAATCATTTGTTTATACAAGTCTAGTCCTCTTTTGCGAATCCCGAAAGAGACCTCCAAAACCAACAGCCCCCAGATTGCCTTTAGAGGCGCCATCAAAGCTTAAGTTAATGAAGCCATCCACGGGAGTAGAAAAGTGATGAGGTGACACAACAGGGGCAACTAAAAGTTTCCACGAGCTCGAGGCTATCATATTGAGGGGGAATTAAACATGGTTAGAATTCTAGCTTCATGAGGGGCAACCTACCAATCATTCATATGCCATTTTTTTGCCAATATTGTTTCTCTAATATTCTAAATTATACCTTTCCATACTTCTTCCCAGGGTTTATGGTGGTATTTAGAGATCATGTTGTTCCTTTCCTTCCAAATGGCCCATAGGATGAATCCCAAAGCCAATTCCCAAGCTCAATTTAGCACCAAGCTCGAGAATATGCCTTTATGCCATAAGAGGATGGATTCCTTAATGCTCTATTTATCCTTGTTAAGGTGGCCAAAAATTTTCCCTAATTGTCTCCATTTTTGATCTGCAAAGGAGAAAGAGTTCAGGAGGTGTTCCAGATCCGCATTATGATGGCCACATAAAAAACAAAACGAAGCACCATGGACTCCACATTTTTGAAGTTGATTGCAAGTGTGGATACACTCTCTGCACACCAACCACAAGAAATAAGCTATTTTCAAACACATTATACCTGTCCACGTCTTCTTCCATATGTGATTGTGGTGTTTTTGATATTCTTCTGCTCTTAGATTGTATGCTCCCTTGATGTTGAAGATGCTATGGGTGGAATATCCCCATCGAAGAATGTCAGATCCATCCTGATTTGTGATTTTCCTGGATTGTTATTCTTTGTCCAATTGTTGCCATTATTCTTAAATGAGAGGGTTATGCCAATCCTGGAACTCCTTCCATTATCTCCATCTAGAAGTCGGTTGGGGGAGCTTTCAAAATTGGTCCACTGTATAATAGTTCTAACTATTTGTGAACAAAAATTCTCTCCTAGATCCTTCTAGCTAAACAATTTCTCCCTTTGTTTCCATGAGTCTTGCCAGAAGAGTGTTGTTTTTCCATTTCTAATTTCCTAGAAAAAATGTTGGTTTATGAGGTCTTTGTTACCTGTTGTCAGGTTACAAATTGAGCACCCCTTGGGAGGATCCCAATATTTGAGAATATCCTCTATCTAGATCGACATACCATATTTTTTGGTCCATATGTTTTTCCATAGGTCTTGGCCTCCCTTTAACCATTGCCACCAAATTTTAGCACCCATGACTTGATTTAGAGTGAAAGGATCCCAAAGACTTAATCCCCCAACCATCTTGGACTTTGTGAGGTTGGTCCAAGATACCAGTGCCCATTTCTTCAATTTCTGAGCTCCACCCCATAAGAACTTTTTCAAGATGTCTACCATAGCCTAACATGAGATTTTGGGAGTCTCCATCCCAGAGAGATGGTAGATAGGTATCGATTATAAAACTTCTTTTAGAAGAATTGTCATGTCGACCAAGTTGAGGGATCTAAAAGCCCAATTGCTGAGCTTCTTTTGAATCTTTTGGAGAAATTCTTTCCAACAATAAGCCTTAAAGGAAATAAACACCAGAGGCATGCCCAAATATTTGATAGGTAAGGAGCCAATTCCAAATCTAGGTCGCCTTGCAAGGAAGATTTGAATATTCACAGGGTTGTTAAAGAAGAAGATGTTATATTTCTCATTATTAACAAGGGTGCCCAAGGTTGTCATAAATTCATGTTGTCCACAAATTGCTGGTGGGTAATGGGAAGATCATTACCCCAAGGACGAAGGCCCTTGATTTGGGAAAAGAACAATCATTCTTAGATATCTACCCAGTTCTTTAGCTGCTAGGATGAATAGAAAAGGAGAGATCATAGCACCTTGTCTTAAGCCTTGGGAAGGATTGAAAGTTTTAGTGGGAGATCCATTGAGAAAGATAGAAAATATTGGAGATGAGATAAGGGAAAAGATCCAATTCAACCAACGTTGGTCAAAACCAAAATATTTAAGAATAATAATAAAGTAAGACCAACTTAAGTGATCATAAGCTTTAGATAAATCCATCTTGATCATCATCCCTAGGGTTTTTAGCTACTTCAAGGAGTGAATAATTTCTTGTGAGGTGAAGATACCATTCAAGATTTGTCGGCCTTCCACAAAAATGGTTTGTTCAAGAGAGATAAAAGCAGGAATGAGGGGCTTAAGACACATGAATATAACCATGGATATGATCTTATAAATAACATTACACAAGGAAATATGCCTAAAACCCGGGGATCTTCATATTTAGCAGGTTTGGGGATTAAAGCAATGAATGTGGAGTTGAGTCTAGGACTTACCTTTTGATTTCAGTAAGATTCGTCCACCACTTCAAGTATATCTTGCCCAATAAAGTGCCATGCGACTTGGTATAATTTTTTCATGATTCCATCTAGCCTTGGTGTTTTATTTTTGCCCATTTTCTAAAAAAAATCCTTTATTTCCTGTAGAGTAACAACATGCACAAGGGCCATATTTTGGTCTCTAGAAATGAGTTGAGGAATGTGTCAAGTGATTCTTTGAATAACTTTCGATATATCCTGGGGAGGTTCAGAGAGAAGGGATTGGAAGTGATTTACTCCCAAGTTTTCTATCTCTTCATGATGAACCAATATGTTCCCCAAACCATCCTTAAAGGAGAATATTCGGTTGTGTTACCGATGTTGGATCTTGGCTTTGTGGAAAAACTAAGTGTTTCTCTCACCTTCCCTAAGACACTGTATTCTGGATTTCTATTTCCACAGAATTTCCTCTTGTTTTCTTCTTTCTTCAAGCTGGTTCACCAATTGTCCTTCTTCCTCCACCAGGGTTCCAAATCTTCCCTTAGTGAT
Organism: Pinus taeda; assembly: GCA_000404065.3. NCBI lineage: Eukaryota > Viridiplantae > Streptophyta > Pinopsida > Pinales > Pinaceae > Pinus > Pinus taeda. The sequence continues at coordinate 134,390 of APFE031719837.1, forward strand.
TAACTTTTGTTGGATGTCTTGCATTCTGTCTTGGAGTTGTTTTTTATTTTTCATGATGTTGTCAAACTCCTCCTGGTTCCAGTGCTTAATCTTAGTTCTAATGTCTTTTAACTTTAGTTGGAATGTGTGCATGTGGTTTATGCCTTGAATTGTGTTCCCTTTCCACCAACTTTCTACTTTCTACATAAACAAAGGGTCCCTTAGCTAGAAAGATTCAAAGTGGAAGGGACAATTCTTGGGGGTTGTTTTCATATCAATCCCCATCCTGATTGGCCAATGGTATGATCCCATGCACAGGAGTATGGAGGCTTCAAGAAAAATATCTCTACTAATCACTTGTTCAAAAACCAGAAATCTATCAAGGCGTGATGCTACCTGATGTGAACCCTCACGACAATTGTTCCAGGTATACACGCCATTATTTGTTGTCATATCCACTAGTTGCAACTCCAAGATTGTGTCTCAAAACACTTCCATCTCAACATCCATACGGCAAAGTCCTCCCTATTCCAGTGATGAGATCCGGTTGAAATCCCTGCCAAGAATCCAAAGCTCCTCCGAGTATAGCCATCTTAGTCTTCCTATATTCTATAGGAAAACCCCTTTTTCTCTTGGAATGTTAGGCCCGTATACCCATCTCAGTAGAGACCAATCACAGGTACCAATGTGTTAGAATTTTCTAGAGATAATCTGAGGAATGTTGACCCAATCATGAAATATGACCTTGGAAGGATTCCATAGGATAGTGAGCCCTCCTGCTCCCTTTGGAATCTTGAGCTACCACCTCGTACTGGGGTTTGAAACCCCTGACAATTTCATTTAGTCTATTTTCCAAGATTTTGGTTTCTTATATAATCATAATGCTTGATTTTTCTCTTTTTAGCCTGTCTTTCAAATATCGTTTCTTGCCTCTACTGTTGAGGCCTCTCACATTCCATGAAGTAATAATCATTGAGAAGGCTTATTGATTTGGTGGAAAACCGTTGATAGTGACACCACCCTTCCCGAGTTGACTAGCAGATCTCCCACCATCTGTATGGATTCTTGCAAATTCTTTCAACCCCTATTCTTGCCTCCTTTTCTAGATGTATTCAGGTCCAGGCCTTGGCTTTGTTGAGATCGTAAGTGATTTGATTGATCCAAAGATATCGACCCTTTCTTAGCTTGATATTGTTGAAAAGTTCTCGGTATAGTTGCTTTTGATATTCAGGGATGAATCATTCATCCAGATGTCACCATTCATTCAACAATCTTCTCATGATTTGTTCTTCTGTGCTAAGTTCCTCCTTCGTATTGTCGATCTCCATATTAGATTGATCCTTATGTGGTACAGGTGCTTCTTTTTCCTGCTGTTCATCCTCATATTTCCTCTTTGGTTTGTTTCCACCCTTTGGTGGGGCTTTAGAGTTTTCTTTGTTGGCTGGGTTTCTGGGTTCATTGGAGTTCTCACCTTCCTCCATCAAGATTTTATAGTGATTGGTGTTATTCGGTCCTTTTCTTAGTTGCGATTGTGTAGAGACAAGGGGGACTTCACGTTACGCTTTTTTTGTACTTCCTGAAAACCCTCTGAATCTTCCCAAGGCTTGGCCAGATCTCCGGAATTTTGTGGCTCCATTGATTAAGTTTGATTTAAAGGACAATCCTAGTACATGTGGTCATATTCATGGCATCTCCTACACTAGAATGGAATATGCTCGTAATCCAGAGGTTGTTGCCATACCTCATCTTGATACTCTAACTCAATGAATTCCGGGAGGGGCTCAGTTATGTTCATATAAACACAAATCCAGGCATATGAAGTATACCATCCTCACCTTGTTGATTCAACTACCTTGAAAAAACTCCGTATAGAGTTTCCTATCCCTTCCAATATTTCGAGATCCCAAAAAACCATAGGGAGGGAAAATAATCGAACCCATACTGGGGCAACCATGAATTTCTCCTGGTCTAGATTTAGCATTCTTTCCAATAACACATGAAGAGCCTAACATTGTAGAAGAAATAAGGCCAATTTTCAAAAATAATCTCCTTGTCCTCAATACTAGTAAAAATCACTGTAAATAAACCTCGAGCCCCCAACTTCAGATCTATATGCCCTTTTGGTTGCCAGTTTAATTGGATCCATTTGATTGGATCATGTTTTGAGGGCCAAATGTCGATAAACTTACAGATCAATACATGGTATTTCATGAATTTCTGATAATTCTCTAGTTTGTTGCTCGGAATTACAAATCAAGTTTTTTTAACTGCTCTTGGTATACATTGTCCCCGTATTCTAGCTTGCCATTGTGCACCCAATACTAGGGTTCCTTTGGCTCCTCCTTCAGATCCAATGGAAGCCACGGTTGCTCCTTGAGAACTTGATTCGCCTGCTATGATGCTATGGTAGGAGGGGATCTCTCCCCTCCCATATTGTGTGCTCATACCTCGTGTCAAAATTCCAATAGAGGGGAAAAACCGTTAGGGTTTGGGAAGATAACACTTATGAAGATGATTCAGAAGTTGCAAGTCGAAACCCTAGCAGAGCACATCTCTAATTTTGTAACCCACAAATTATTATTTTTATTAAAATAAAAGGAACTTTAATAACTTATAAAATTAAATATTAGAAGTTGTAATAGTCAATGCTAAACTATTATTGGTCAACAGGAAAATCAATTGCTAAAGTCCTGCCTTGGCAGAGACTAATAAGAAAAGGGTATAAGTTATGATAATTTAAAGGAGAAATGGGTTCACTACATAGTTTTTTAGGGAGAAATTATAAAAGTTACAGAAAAATGGAGAAACTAAGGATGTCACTCCATTAATTAAATTTTGAAAGTGTAATTTAGTGATATAAGATTGTAACTTAATTAGTTAAAAGATAATTCTGATTATCTTTTGAATAATAATCAAAATTAATTAGCAAGAAATATAGAGTAATGAAAGTAATTATAATTTATCTCTTTACTTTACATACACTAATTAACTGATCACGAGAAGGAAAAAACTAAAATAGAAGAAGAAAAGGACAATGCAACATGACCATAACCCCACTTTTTAGTGCAATTCACGAAGCACCCAACAAGAATTAAACTAGTTATCCCCTTTACCTATGGTGGGAAAGTAATGAAGAGGATGATAGTAGGGCTTATCTACTAACATAGATGAGTTGATTTGGAGCTCTTACCTAATTTGTGAAATGAATTGGGATAATTAATTAACAAGAAAGAAAACTACTTGATTTAAGAACATGGAACACACAACATGTAATGAAAGAAAGATAACACTTTACTTCATATACTTGAATTTGATGGTATCATCTATCAAAATAGACCTATAGATATTACTTCCAAGTGTAATCCATGGAAAAATCCACACAAACAATCAATCATATAGCAAAATTCATACTTTAAATGAAATTATGATGACGCAAGTGCCATCAACTTAAAAGTTGCATTGGAGCCTCTCTTAAGGTGGTGATGTTAATTAATGAAGATGCAAAAAGGGGCAAGCTAAAAACAACCTAAGAGTAACCAAATAATTTAACAAGGAAATAACAAGCCAATGAAGAAAATAAGGTTGTCATCCTCTTTTGGAGGGTTGAAGGAGATAAAATATCCAACTATCCCATGAGCATGTCAGGAGGTAGGTATGAAACAAAAATTTGACATTAATCTCTCTCTCTCACACACACACATACACTAGAGTAATCAAAGATACCCTTAAAATGGAAGAAATGACCAACCTAAATATATTTGGGGATGACCTAAGGGTGTAAGTTAAAATGTTTCTCTAGAATAGAGCTTAATTGTGTGATTTGATGAAATAGCTGGAAGTTCCAAAGTCGTACCATAAGTAATTCCAAAAAACTACACTCTCATACAAAATCTATAGAAAAAATCTGTAGTAGAGTACAAAAAACTCATGGCTCACACCATGCATGTAATCTAAGAAACACATATGAAAGTTTGTCCAAGTAAATTCCTTAAAAAGTGCGCCCCAAAGGTAATAAGGACCCAAAGTGAGGCATTTCCAACAAACTATAGATTGAATCAAAGCCATGAAGCCTAAGCCTATTAAAAGTGATCTAGAAGATATCCAAAATAGGACATCCAAATGTTATATCAAAGATAAAAGGAAAGGAACATAAGTGAACTCTATCATAACACTAGATATCAAGTGGACATACCAAAATAACATAACTATAGTATCATAAGGTAACTCAAAGGAGGAAACTCTAACTTGAGCTATCTCTAGGATAGATGGAAGATTCTTGATGACATCCATGGTTGAGTCATGTATGAGCAGTGTACAATAAGTACTCCACACTATAACACCTTGAGTGGGTATATGCATTCATAATATGTAATGTGAAATCCATATATTAGAATAATTATTCTTTAAAATTAAATTAATCTTTCGAGTATGTTAATTTTTGAGTTGTTTCTTGTGTTCTTAATTTTAAATTATTTTTGAAAATTATAGCCCCTTGAATGGGTTTATGGCAATTCTCTCGAGCTAATCTTTGGTTTTGCAACAATGCAATGTATGCCATTGTTGGAGTACATTTGGCACTTTCCAATTATATATCTTGATAAAAACCTTTAAACACCATGCAAACAACTCCTTAAAAGGCATTCATTAACACATGTTTTGCAAGGTTGTGGAACTATCAATGTATCCTTAATGAAACTTTTCCTCAAGCATGTAGTTATATTATACACGTTCGCACACTATTTTGTATGGGTAAAGTCCTGCCATACATAGTGAAAGTTGTACCTTCAAGTTCCATTTGCACATCACTTAAAGTTTTCCATATCATGGTGAAGAACAATCGACAAACTACACAATACTAATGGCAATGTGTTCTTAAATATACATCGTCAAATGAATATGCATGAACACACACCCATTAATGTGATCCAACTTGGTGTTTCATGGTTCCCATGACGATGAGGTAGGGGCAAGGAGGGAGACCATTGTAGTAGTGATTCAGTGAAGTTGAGTTGCCAAATTGTGCTATAAGGAATAAAGGCACGCTATTAGATTTTGCATCTCGGAAACCATCATATCTTGACATATGTTGGTCATAAAATAAGTTTGGAATTTGATGGACTACAAAAATCATCATAAAATAAATTTGGAATTCGATGAACTACAGAAATTATCATAAAATAAGTTTGGAATTTGATTAACTATAAAAATCATTTTACACTTTTATATGAAAATAAGACTTTGTAACACCAATAATTGTTTAAATAATACTTTAATATCATAGTTAAATCTGAAAACTTATCTATATATGTACACTTTACACAAATTATTGTTTCAACCCATACTCGAAAATAAAACTAAATTACAATGTAACAAATTAAATAAAATAGATATAAATAATTAATTTTTAATAAATATATACCATTAATATTATTACCATTTAAAAATAAAATAAAATGATATAATATTTTACTAAAAATAAGTTGCCAACTTTTAACATTCACGACACTAAAAATAATCTATAAAACTATATGTTCCCCTAGTAACAGAGAGCATTGCTCCATTCAATTTAATTACTTTTAGATGCAAGTGCGATGGGAGTCATTACAACTTACCCATTTAATTGGACTGGAGAATCGGTAAAACTTTCATTATTTATATATAGATTTTCTTTTGCTAATATTTCTTAAGCATGTTTTCCTGCAAAATCAGCCCATGCTCTTGAGAAATGGAGGCTTTACTACATCACCAAAATGGTAAAACGGTTGTGCTCTATTTTTCCAGAAAGCATTCGTTAATCCAGTTAACCATCCGAGGGTTCGAGTTCAGTCTTCATTATCAGCCTCCTAATCCTCCTCCAACGATCATGATAAAATGCAGTTTAACTATTGGAGACATACCAGGTATAACATCTGGTCCAGACAGGCTTGCTTGGAATGAATAACCTATGAAGTATTTTAATCAACCGAAGATGAATAGTATTAATAAACCAAATGCGATTCCTTGCTAGGCTGATGCATCAGCCTCCCAAATCCTTCGGCGGGAATGCTAGAACTTCACAATCGGCATTGAAAATCGAACTCAATGACTGTTTGGGTATCGCTGCGCTCTGCAGGAATGGCAGGCTGGAGGAAGCACTCAGCAGTTTACGCGCAATGGACGAACAAAATATTCGAGTGGATCCTGAAATCTATGGGTACCTCATTCAGGCGTGTGCGAATAAGAAAGCAAGGGCAGAAGGTAAACGAATTCACATTCACATGATCACTGCTGGAATCCCCCTGAATTCCTTTCTAGCTTCAAATCTGGTCGGTATGTATGCCAAATGCGGATGCCTGGAGGAAGCGCGCGAAGTGTTTGACAAAATGAGTGAACGAAATTCCCTTCTGTGGAATTCGATGATCAGAGGATATGCTACGCACGGAGACTGTGAAGAAGCCCTTCGGTTATATTACCAAATGCAGAAGTCTGGCATTCGGCCTGACCATTACACTTTCCCATGCATTCTCAAGGCTTGTGCGGTGCTGGAGGCTCTGGAAGAGGGGAGAGATGTACATGAATGCATATGTAGGAATGGGTTTGAATCAGTTGTCTATGTGGGGAATGCCCTTGTGGCCATGTATGCAAAATGTGGGAGTTTGGATGATGCACGCTGTGTGTTTGACAGAATGTCTCGGCGAGATGTGGTGTCATGGAATGCCATGATTGCGGGATATGCTCAAAACGGGCGTTGGAGTGAGGCGTTGAAGCTATTCAGGCAGATGCAATGCGCAGGTCTGAAGCCGGATGCTGCCACTATTGTGACTGTGCTTCCGGCTTGCGCGCAATTAGGAGTTCTGCAAAATGGCAAGGAGGTTCATAATCACATTATTAGGAATTGCTTTGAATCTGATGTTGTGGTGGGAAATTCTCTTATTGCCATGTATGCGAGATGTAGATGTATAGACAATGCTAGTAAGATGTTTGATACCATGCGTTTGAGAACTGTTATTTCATGGAATGCGATGATTGTGGGATATGTGCAGAATGGACTTTCTAACAAAGGTATAGATTTGTTTCGTGAACTACATCTGGATGGAATACAAACTGACCAGGTAACCATCTTGGGTGTTCTCCAGGCTTGTGCTCAGTTAGGATTTCTGAAACAGGGGAAGGAAGTACATGGTTATATAATTAAGGACAATTTTGGTTCAGAGGCCATTATACTGAGTGCCCTTGTAGATATGTATGCCAAATGTGGAAGTATGGAGAACGCATGCTTAGTTTTTGATAAAATATTTTATAGAGATGTTGTTTGCTGGACAGCGATGATTGCAGGCTATGCTGAGAATGGGTATGGAGAACAGGCTTTGAAACTCCTCCATGAAATGCAATTGACGGGCCAGAAGCCTGATCCTGTCACTATTGCAAGTGTTCTTCCAGCGTGCACTCATTTAGCAGCTCTACAAAAGGGAAAGGAGATCCATGGTTATGTAACTAGACATAGTTTTGAGACTAACTACTTTGTGGTCAGTGCTCTTGTAGACATGTACGCCAAATGCGGAAGTATAGAGGATGCATGCCTCGTATTTGACAAAACCTCTCAACGAGATGCAACCTTGTGGACAGCATTGATTGCAGGGTATGCTATGCATGGTTATGGTAATGATGCCCTCACACTTTTTCATCAAATGCAACAGACATGTATGAAGCCAGATTACATCACATTCATTGCTGTCCTGACTGCATGCAACCATGCAGGCCTAGTCGATGAAGGTTGGGGATACTTTGATAGCATGACTCGAGATTATCATATCCTACCGAGCTTGGAGCACTATGCCTGCATGGTTGACCTTCTTGGCCGTGCAGGGCGCCTGACTGATGCATATGACTTTGTAAAAACCATGCCCTTGAAACCTAATGTAAATGTATGGGGAGCTTTACTTGGTGCCTGTAGAACTCACAACAACATAGAGTTAGCCAAACATGTGGCAGAACACTTGTTTGAATTAGAGCCTGAAAATATTGGAAATTATGTGTTGCTGTCAAACATACATGCTGCGACTGGGAGGTGGGATGAAGCAGAAAAAATAAGAAATGTCCTGAAAATTAGGGGTTTAAAAAAAAGACCAGGGTGCAGCTGGATTGAGATAGGGAATAAGGTACATACATTCTTTGTAGGTGACAAATCACACCCACAAATGGAAGAGATTTGTCTAGTGCTAGATAGCTTGGCTGGGCAGATGGTGGAGGAAGGCTATACGCCTGATATGAACTTCGTGCTACAAGATGTTGAAGAGGAAGAGAAGGAGAATGTACTATATGGCCATAGTGAAAAGCTTGCAATTGCTTTTGGGCTCATGAACACATGTCCTGGAATGCCTATCCGAATCACTAAAAACCTTCGGGTTTGTGGTGATTGCCATATTGCCACAAAATTCATCTCCAAAATTACCACACGAGAAATCATTGTTAGGGATGCAAACCGTTTTCATCACTTCAAGAATGGACGGTGTTCTTGTGGGGACTATTGGTGAAGGTAAAGAAAATAGAGGAGTAAACTGGGCTGGTGGCTAGGGATTTTGTATATCTTTGTCTATGATAAAGTAGATGCTCAGCAATCCAGGTTATGAATATTTTGTAAATGAGCAATCTTTTGAACTTGTAATATTTAGTCTCACAGATGAGGAACGCTAGTAAATATCACTGAAATTCCCTTAAAAAACGTAGTCCGCTTGAACAACAATGACCACAATAATTGGTGTGTACTTTTACAGTATAACATCATTAAAGGAATTTTGGTGGAAACTTGGGATGTTACAGGAGTTCCCTCGTATCTGCTGAGTGATCTCGGGGATTTTGCCATGGTAGCCACGACAACTTTAGTTGGACCAAAGTGAAGAAATTCTTTATACCAGCTTAACTTACCATTCAAACCACTTAGTTATTGGCGACTACAGTTAAACCTATAAAAGCTGAGGATAAATGTCAGTAAAAGTCTCGGGCAACATGTTATCTGAGTAGATAGAATCTTTGAAATTACAGAATCTCTCTGCCCTCCCATCTTTAAATAGGCCACAAGGATTGTCTTCCTGTTGTACTTGGCATCAGAGTTATGCTGATATAGATCTCCAATAAGAGCATCACAGCAATCCATGGAATGTAAACACATTATCATGGCCATAGGAGTTGAAAATAATTTGTGTACACGGAATTAATGCATTGGGAAAACTATCCAAACTAATCTGAAATAAATTATAAAGATGCAAGTGAGAACTGTGTGACTAATAACAACTTAAATGAAACCAGACTCTTGAATTACCAAATATTGAAGGTAAAGTGCCATTATTTTTGGTTAATCTGAGGAGTAAATTCTCACACTAGATGTGTTTAGGGTCATCTTCCTACTTCTCTGTGAATTCAACCGTTTGTGACAAATGCACCAGAGTTGGAGAGATGACCCCGTCCATCTCTCTGGAAAGTCTTATCCATCAAGGATGTACCGTTGCTCTATTTCTTTATGCTTTTTGATCAGATGATTCGTCGCAGCTTTTTGAGCATGGGACAACAGCATCCTCATGCAAAAGTATTCTTCTTTGATGTAATGGTAATGAATTCTGGACAATTTTTCATAGGATACTGATTAATGCGTTAGCCAAGTTTAGACGATGTGATTGGCTGGTTTACGACCTGGATATTTTCTATAAAGCTTCAGGTAATCTTACTGAAAACCAAAGTGACATGACCTATGTTGAGAATTTATTTCTACGTTGATGACTATGTATCACTCTATCTAATCTCCTAAAAGACTTTCTGCTATTGTCCTGGACTTGGGGACCTCTTATTAGATTGCAGTCAATGATTGGTAAATTTGACAGGATGGCTATTTATTGGTGGTTTGTTATCCTATTTTGGATCAAATATCCCTCCAAAGGATGTGGCATTGAGCTCTGGGCAAAATGCAAGAAAGATAAATATACTAAAATCATTAAGAGATCTTTTTAGTAAAAAGATCTCACACTAAGTGAGTTGAATGGGTATTGCTCCAGTCTTGAGTAAGAATTTATCCTTTCATGGATTGGTGGATTAGAGTGGGTCTTGGGTGGATGGTTTTGGCTTACAATAGCCTCTCTATTTGACATGAAACACAAGAGTGCCTCATCCATGTTTTTTTGAAACCACATACACTGTTTACTTTAGTGTGCTGGTCTATTGATATATTTACGCTGGTTGGAAAGGGGAGTGCATATTTTATATACATATTAGTTGACTTAAAGAGCTGCTTTGTGTTACTGAGTAATGAGCAGTTCCTTGAAGTGTCAGTTCAAAGCCAGTTTGAGATCATCACTCAAGGTTTTCGTTCAAGCTTACACAGCAGCAAAGTAAGAAACGCAAGATTCTAGTGCTGTCAGCGTCTTTTTCTAGAAGCACTTGAAGAAACCACAAGGACATTCTCCTATTGCTTAGAAATCTATGCTGATGAAATGGTCCTATTGCTTAGAAATCTATGCTGGTGAAATGGAAAGGCTATTAGTCTATCATTTTACAGATTAGTTACAAGCTAAGTCACCTGGTTCAACTCTGAGTTCGAATTTGGTGACATTGCAATTCAACAATTTGACAATGAAAATTTAGGTGATAATATTCGAGAAGCATAAAATTTTATAAACTTAAATTATAACTAATAAAAAATAATTTCATATATATATATATGGAAATAAAAATAATAAAAAAAACATAATAAAAATAAAGAAAACGAACATTAATGATTTGGTTTAAATAAGAAAGGTTTTTTAATATTTAAGAAATTAGCAATACATTACATGATTACCATTCCCATCTCAATTTTTCATCTTAAAAGTTTTATGAAATCCCACGAACAACTAGTGTGGTTGTTTGCGGAAACAACCATGAATAAAAACAAATTTGACTTTCAATATATTTTAAATATAATTGGAATTCAAATAATTGGACTGTGGTTGGACAAAGGTTGCTAATTTGTTATTTGGTTTTTGTTTACATGATATTAGTATAAATTTATTTTAGTATAGATTTATTTTAAGTACAGAATTAATATAAGTGGAGAAGGATAAAAAATTTTCAAGTGTAAATTTTGTTAGAGTGTGAAATATAATGTGTTATTTTTTATTGTTTAAATTATATTTTTAAACACTAAATAAAGTATATATAAGATCAAATAAATATTTTAACCATAAAAAACTTAATTTTTTCTATATATAGAGTTATATTCACATAAATTAATTAACATAAATCTTCAAATAATTTATTTAAATCTCCTGTTAAAATATTTTTGATAAATATGAGATTTAAACATTTTATTCACACATTTCTTTTACTTTTAATCACTTTACGGCATATTCATTTTTTATTATAACTTACATTATTTTTCTATTTTTCTATTTTTTATTTTTAAAAAATCTTGCATATCTCCTTACTTTGAATTATAAAATGAACTTTTCCACCCAATAACCACCATATATATTTAAATCTTATATTTATCAAATGCGTTGAATTGCTTGATTTAATTCCGTGAATTTTTGTTTACAATTTATTTGGATTAAAATTAAAACTAGACTTTAAGTTGCTCTTCAGTTGGGAAAAAAATTCTCACGTTCAATTGCGTTAAATAATTGCGTGAAATTTTGTTTACAATTTATATGAATTAAAACTAGACTTTAAGTTAGTCTTGAGGTCTGCTGAATCTCAGTGATTTTATTCGACCCAGCATGAAGTTCAACGAATTACAATTTTTAATATTCCAATAAATTTAAAGATATAAGACAATTAGCATTATTGGTAGAGTAAAATCACATTTCCATCTAATCATGTATGGCGTATGCACATACACCAAATAATGCAGGACGCCTTTCCACTAAGAAGAGTTTTAATGCATCATATATCTAGATAATTATGTATGGTGTATGTATATATATCAAATGATGTATAAGGTTACATTTATATGTTTTGATAATTTCATTAAGGATATTTATTTTTTTAATATGTTTATTCGTTATGTATCATTATGGGTTGATATTGTTATTATCATTTTTGCTATCTAAATAGAATAGTTGATGATTTGGATAGAATATAAGTTAATTCTATTGATGCTACTCAATCAAGGATTTTGATGCACGAGCATCGACACCCCTAGCTCAAAATTTAAGTTTTCAAATCTTATAGAAGGTGAGGACATGTCAACATGGCGTAAGGATGAGATTTCCTCATATTGTTGGAATTGATAGGGTTTGTTAATGTATAAATAATGTGTTGATGGTGCTTTACCCTCCAACATGTCAGGGGATCTCCCCAGGAAGAACTCCCAACCAGACTTCAAACCGTTTGGTGTAGGAGTCCCAGCAATGGGTCGCACAGTATCACCTTGACCACGGTTGCGCCCAGAGGCGTGCAGGATGTCCTTGTTGGTAGCAAGGGTGTGACCAGCGTAGCAAGCCAAAGAAGGTGCATGAAGGGTTTTAACTCACGAAAAGTGGAATAAGTGTGCCCTTTGGAAACCTGTGGAAACACACAGCTTGAAAGGGAACACACGAGCAAAGATACATCACAAACTGGAAGGCAGGTGAACCAATGATCCAAAGTGATGATTAAACCAACAACACATTTCAATAAGATTCATACATACACATAGAAAAGTCCACACATACAGGGGTAACAAAACATATGCATATATCGTTAGTGTAACCAAGACAACTGAAATACAATAACAACATATGCATGAAACGTGATGACTCTGTTATATTAAGAAAGTGAAAGTTCCAATCATACATATGACCATGTCCAACTACTAGTCCCGACAACAGAACGTTATAGTCACTGCCTCTTGCTCCTCCAAAGAGATATACTGGGTCTGCAGTGTGGAAAAGCCAAGGCTCATTACAATACACTTCAAACTTTCTTTAAGATACGCCTATAGGAAACTTGGCTCCCAAAAGCTTGTACAATAAGTTATTAGGTTCTATAAACAACAAAGGGTGGGGTGACCCTTGACATTCCCCTTTGTGACTCTTCACTTACCCTCATGACTCTTCAACTACTGCGCAACTGTTACATTTTACTACCGGCACTTGTTCTTTCACTTTTACAATATATTACAATATGCAAAAGTACCCATGTGAGACAAAATAGGCTTGAGTAAGCCATGCAAGACATCACTAAGACTCATACAACTGGGGGACGACCAACTCTTTGACATCTTCACGATGATCGTTGGTGGCGAACCGATGCCAAACTTGGTAGTCTATGATAGTGTCCCTGTACTCTGTGGTGACATCCTTATGGAAGCGAACTCTTGCCTCCGTAGCATCCTGGTACACTACTTTGGCGCCTCTGTCCAACTCGTCTAATAACATGTGCATCATAGTCTTGAATGTGGTCGGGCCAGCAACATACTAATGCATAGTGTCTACGCTAATCTCTAATTGTGTGCTAGTGGCTATGCGTATCATCTCGTCGAAGTACATGTCCAGCTCCAGTGGGACTTAGTTCTTTGTCTTTGCCTCGGTGAGTGTGCCAATGGATGGGATCACATGCGTGCGCACAATGACATCCATGCTCATGAACACTTGTGAATGCGATCAACAACATTGCTCACCCTGCCTGCTCTGTGCCAGCTGCTAGGATGGGTTTATAACCTGTATGGGCATAGTTTCATCAGTCTGTGCATGTTGCGCCTCCTACTATACCTGTTCCTACTGCGTTTCCTTCTTTCTTCTGTGCAACTCCTGTTCTTCCCTGAGTTGTTGCTTCTACTCCTACAAATCCTTCTCAGTTTCCTCCATCCTCTATTTATCTCTTTGCCTTTATGCGATCCTCTTATCGGGATGTTGTCTCTTTGCCTCAATCTCCAAAGTTGCTTTCATCACAAGTGGATCTGCTTTGAACTTGCAGCTTTGCTCCGCCTCTGCGCTGTCAACAACCTTCCTCCTGCCTTGGTCATTTGCAGGTCTACTACCCTCTGTTGCTATTGATGGTGCTGCTCATTGCGATGTTGCTGCCATTTCATCTTGATATCCTTATCTATGAAAAGCTTGGTGTCTTCATAGATAGGCAAGCTCATAGACACTTGTTCAACTGCATCTCTGGTTGCACTTCCAACGGTGTCTTTTGGCCTTACTCTCTTTGAAGGCATTGTACCTATACTTACTGAGAGATGGGCAAACACTTGCTATACTTGGAGACATAGCGACACTCATGGCAAACAATCTGTTAGTTGAAAACCAAAACAAATCCGAGGACTGACATGCAACACACTTGGATTACTAGCAGTAAAGATTACACAATTTTCACCGGGAGGTTGGGAGACTAACTGCCAAAACTACGCAAGGCACAATCCACGCTATCAGGAGGTTGACTGACTGCTGGAATTGCGCAATGCACAATCCAGCATGGCCTGCTAAGGACTGAAAATGCGCAGTTTCAGTCAACAAGGGCATGCAAACCCAGAGATTGCATGGCGCAATTTTCTAGGTCAGCGAGGCATTGCCTTCCAGAATTGCGCAATGCAAGCCTAAAGTTCAGTGTTGGCTAGATTTGTGTAGTTTTTGGAGGGAAGGCAAGGCCTTCACTTCTAGAAATGCGCATTGTTGTCTAGGCAAGGCAAGGTACAAGCCAAGGCAGCCCAGACTTGCCGACGAGCGACTGAAAACATGAGAAGGTTTGAATGCATGGCGAGACTGAGTGTAAGCAAGAGTGAATGATCATGCATGCAAACAATGAATGCAAGATTCAGAAAACAGGAACACATGCATGTGTGTGAAGCGAGTCGACGCAACGACGACCGTCAGTGCAAAATAGTGTCATGCATGCAACAATAGTGAAATGCAAACAAAAACTGAAATGATGCTTCTAAAAGCTAACATACATTAAAACGACAGTAGGCGTTCAACAAAACCAAACAAACAACATTCATAGAAAGCGAAATACAAAAAGCGATAGAAAAGTAGCAAATGACATGAAAAATAGATTTACCCAAAAAAAGTTGAGCTGAATGTGCTGAAGACTCCTAGATGTGTTGTGGAATGTTAGAGCTCCAAGATCGATGTGAGGATTGAGCTCTGTAGCGTCGAATAAATAGGTTTGAGGCTTATGACACATGCCACAAATCTAGGAAAAAACGAGAGTTGGAGGGAAGTTTCTAAAATGATTTTTGCATGTAACCTCCAGTTGCTAAAAATAGATCCCTAAAATTTAGGGATGCTTTTTGCATGTTACTTTTTGCTATTTCAGGAAAAGCAGCCCATGCATGCAAATTAGGATTGCTCAATCCCAGAGGGAACTAGTCGACCTGAAGGCACATGCAACAGTCTACAAACCAGGGAAAGGGATTTGCGTAGTTTCTGGGCTGAGTAGGGCTGGTTGTCCCTCAAGCATTGCGCAATTTCTAGGGTCAACAGGTCACTGCGTCCCTAAATTGTGCAATTTCTGCGTTGAAGCCCAGTGTTGGGCTGGATTGTGCAGTTATCTGAGGGAGGGTTGTCTGCCTGGATTGCACAATTCTGGAGCCCAAAAGGATTGTGCAATTTCTGGAGGGAAGGCTGGTTACCCTCCAGAATTGCGCAATTTTCTGAGTGAACATCTCATCTAGATAATTACCTAAGTTCATAATGGTAGCTTGTGATGGGAGACAAACAAGTAGACATGCACAGGCTGGCAAGTCATTGAAACTCAGCTGAAGCCTATGTACTTGATAGTACAAGACATACTGCTAAGGATGGTTCGTAGGGAGGCTCGAAAACAAAGATAAGGAAAAATTTTGGAGGGTGGTTGTAGCCACTACAACACTTAGCGACACATTGGTAGAACTCCAACTCTTTGAATGGACCTTATTTCGCAAAAAGCAAGTCTAACACCTCCGAAAGTATTGTTTAGTTCTTTGATTATCTTGACTCACACTTTATCTTGATTGAAAGATGTAGCAGCTGCCATGCTCTTGGACGGTCGGCACACATTCCAAGCCAAGTCAACATAGTTGTTTCGATTGGCATGAGGGGTATATTGGTACACAAGCAATATGATAGTCAGAGTTTAAGTTTCATCTCTGGTGTTGCTTTGCTATCAGCAAGTCTAGAAAGTACCTCGGCGGAGTCATGCAGAAACACAAGCATTGCTCCCTTGCCAGTACCCTGACGGAGTTACTTGTATCACCTCTTTGCGCAAGAAGCCTTTCTCTTCTTTCACCTTAATCATTTTTCATTTTTAAAAATTTTCACATTTTCATTCTTTTCATTCTTTTCATTTTTCATTTTCAAAACTGTGCATAGCACTTATTCATTTCAAAGGCGAAAGAGGGATCCCAACTTATTGAGAGCAGAAGAAGTTGTTTCTTCAAAGAAGTATTTTGTATATACCTCTGACATACTTGTTAAGGTTTTCCCCCTCGCCTGACTTTACTTGATCGAGCTGACAAGGGTTAACCCAAAACAATTGACTAGAGTGGGTGATACCAGTTAGCGCACAAGCGTTGTGTTTTCATCAAGGTTCACTTCGAACAATACGTATTTTCCATTGGTGTATCATGGACTGAAGATAACAAGTTCTACATACAGAGACAAGACGATAGATAATCAAGTATTGATAAATGCATAATTCCTCTTGTACTTTACCCTTGCTTGTTTCAAGAGTCATACATGGTTTCATGCGAAATTAGCCTACAAAAGTAAACAAGCAAACAAACAACTAAAAGAGTGAAGAGCAACAACAAAATGAGAAAGGAAAGTGAGTAAGCAAACAAGCAAGCAAGCCAACAAACACAAAAGGCAAGAAGCAAACATTACTCCTACTCCTAAGCTAACGGTGCATGGGCCTGATCATGTGAAGTGATATTTCCAATGTAGCCACCAATGCATTGGTTGACCCATGTTGGTGAAGGCATGGCTTGCGAACAGTACAGTCGCACGAACCAACAAACATGAAAGATATAACAATGACGACAAACACAATCTGAGTTTAAATGCATCGACATAACATAAATGAGTGTAAGCACGTGACATGGAATCTGTGGACTTACCATGGTGTTGTGCTACACTGCGTGCAGATGTCAAGCATATGCTTTCTCTTGACTGTGATATGCAAGCAAACAAGAGAAAAAAAGACAACTTGTGTCACGCAAGTGTGCTTGCTGTGTAGGATTCCTCCAATGCATGAGCAATGGGATTATGTAGATAAAGTGGAGGAAGCGAAATTTGTGTGTGGGATTGATCTTCAATGTATATAGATGAGCGATGAGGAGCCTTGGGTGTTTCAACAATTTCTTGACCAGAAGTAAAACCAACCTCAGGACAACAAGATCCTGACATAACCATCAGTTGGGGCTGAAGTGCTTCGACAATTTGCGAGGTTTCAACTTTGTCGACACATAGATCATCATAAACAGATGGATTTAAAAGATCAACGACAAGAGAATCATCATTGTGATTGAATATAGAAGTAAATGGACCACGACAACTACAATTAGTAAAATCAATGATTCCATCGGCATCCTCATGATCAGATAAATCAAACGAAGGGTTAGATGAGAAACAAGAATGTTCACCCTCTGTGTTTTCAGAAAAAGTAGATGAAGAATCAAGTGGATTTACAATGAAGCATTTGTCCTCTCCGTTGTCGAACAATGGTCTCACATCTAGTGTGTTCTTCGACTGATCAACAATAGGTGCATCCATTGGTGGATTTACACAAGGAAAATCTGTGATGGTGGAATCACCAAAGATGTCCGAAAAAAGTGGAGGAGGTGCAGACAGAAGGAGATCATCCTTTGTCGTGGGTTGATGTTCAGGTTCCCAGTCATACTCATCATGAATGACAGTGTAGGTTGGTTGTGGAACACCAACTCCGTGATGGC
The DNA here is from genome assembly GCA_000404065.3 of Pinus taeda. Lineage (NCBI taxonomy): Eukaryota > Viridiplantae > Streptophyta > Pinopsida > Pinales > Pinaceae > Pinus > Pinus taeda. Next base: position 152,223 of record APFE031719837.1, read on the forward strand.
TTGATCCTCATTCACAACAAGTGTAGAGTCTGAAACGAAAGAATGCAAGATAGCGCAATTTGGAGGATCAACAGAACACGAAGACAAAGGCTGAGGTAAGAAAGGCACATGACAACCCATGGGCTTCACAACCAAATCTACGTGAAAAATTGAGAGAAGTGATGCTGGGAGAATATGAAAGTTGAATAGACGTGTGTGCATGTTCTCCCATATCACTCTGTAGTGGTGGAGTTGTTTGATGAGGGGAAGGCGGAAAATCACCTGTGATAGTGACTGTGTTTATTCGTGATTGTGCAGCTCCATCACCAAAGTATGTTGAGCGCGGTTTGAACTTCAACTTCATCTTGGGATTGACTGATTTGTTAAGACAATATTCGAATCTATCCCAAAGATACCGAAACTTCATTTGACTTTTCGAAGCTTCCAACTGCAATACAAGGAAGCACTGCCAAAAATCCATAAGCAATTCTTATGGAGCCTTTCATTGTTTTAACCATTTTTCATCACGAGGTTCAGGATCAAAATGATGGAAAGTAGATTCAATGAGATCACAAAACTGCTTAAGTGAGTGCACGCAACCGTGAGGCAAGTTGTGGCACCATCATCGTGGAGATTCGTGAAGTGTGTGTGAAATCAACAAGCTGACCTCAACTTCATCGAACTCATCTGCATCCTCAATGAATGCAAGGAAGTCATGTAGGTACTGAGGCCAGGCCACTTCGCCTTCACCATTGTATGTGAATTCCAACAAGAGATCATAAAACTCCCTCGTTATGTCAACAGGTTCTGAATGAGACAGACATCGTGGAGGAAGGAGTCTAATGATATCCATGACAGATATGCGAAGATTCAGAACAGGTTGTAAGGGCTCAACTTGTCATCTGGCCCTCCTTTTAGCGCTAGAAATGTTGACGGTGCCGTACTTGCCAACATGCCAGGGGATCTCCTCGGCAAGAATTCCCAACTAGACCTCATACCATTTTGTGTAGGGGTCACAACAGTGGGTTGCACGGTATCGCCTTGACCACGGTTGTGCCTAGAGGCGAGCAGGATGTCCTTGTTGGTAGCAAGGGTGTTCAAGGGTGCGGATTCCTGGAAGATGCATAAAACAATTTCCCAAAAATTCAGAGCAAGATTTATAGAACATGCATAAAACTTGCTGCTCAAAATAAAAGTAGGAGCCAGATTTATAGAAAATGCATAAAAATCGCTGCTCAAAACAAAAATATTCTGATACGATGCTCAAAAATCTAAGCGGACTCGTGATTTCCGGAAGATGCAAAGCCAATTTCCCAAATATTCCGAGCAAGATTTAGCACAAAATACATCAAACTCGCTGCTCAAAATGAAAATATTCTCATTTCTTATCGCCTGGTCATAATATCAAATTAAATTAATGAATATAATGATATTTTTAATTTTCAGTAAGATGACAGGCACTTGAATGGTTGTTTTCTTGACGGGTCTTGTTTTGAATTCTGCAGCTTCATGTAAATCTGCAACGTCATCTGCGATTTCAAAGTGTGAACAATTTGGTTCTAATTGCAAAAAAATAAAGGATGGAAAGTATGAATTTAGCATTTTATGTGTGCACGGAAGAAAAAGCGAGTGGAAATGTGGGTGTGTAGGGATGGAATTGAGAAGTAGGAGGATGGATGGTGGAAGGGAGGTCCACAAGCCTTCTGAACAAATTTCTAGCCTTCAAATTCTTTTCTAACTTGATTTTTAGCTCTATGAGATTTCTACAGGAGCCTCCTGTAGAATGCACAGAGTTTCTTGTAGGATGCGAAATCTTTAGGACAAGTGAGACCAAGGCCTGAGAAAAGATAATGGCAATGGAGGAATGGGATATGAAGGGTGTATGCAGCCTGGCCATGTCCTTTTTTCCTCTGTGGCCCTCCTACAATCTACAATGCATTCAAAAGAAGTTAGTTTTTTTCTGTTTTTTTTTCTCTCTTTTTTTTTTTTTTAATGAGATAGTTTGGGTGCCTCCAGGAGGTTTTCACCCTCACTGCCTTCCCTAGGTGCCTCCAAGAGGTTTTCACCCAAGGATTTTTTATTTTTTCTGTTTTTTTCTTTGTTTTTTCTCTATGTTTTTCTTCTTCTTTTTTTTCTTTTTTTTTTTTGCTCAGGGTGTGGGTGGAGTGGAGACAAGGACCTACTCCACTACCAGCACTATTTTACCCAGATTCTCAATGAACTCCTGCTTGGAAAGGGGCTTCCTGTAGATTTTCAACCTACGCCCATTGACGAGCATGGGGATCGCTTCTTCATCAATGGTCCAGATCAAGACTGAACCATTGTCATTGCATTTTTCTCCTGTGTATGGTCCTAGCCATCTTGTCTTCAGTTTTCCCTTGAAATATTTATATCTTGAATCATACAGTAGTGCCCAATCTCCTTGCTATAATTTTTTTTTATTTGAGGTGTCTGTCATGCCATATTTTTCTTTGAAATTGGACTAACTCTTTGTGGAAAAGGGCCTGCAATCTCTGTTCATCCAATCCATTTAGCTTAAGCAATCTTTCCTTTTGTGCATCGCTGAGATCTAGGTCCAGCTAAGCTACCATCCTTAATGTGTTATATTCAAATTTTATTGACAGCAGAGCCTTCTTCCCATAGACCAGCTCATAGGGTGTAAACCCTGTGGTGGTTTTCCAGGTGGTGTTATAAGCCCAGGTGGCCTCAACTAATCGATCTGCCCAATCTTTTCTACTACTACTCACTACCTTAGTCAAAATCCCTTCCAAAGCTGTGTTAGTGACTTCCACCTATCCATTTGCTTGCGGATGATAAGGGGTGGAAGTTCTGTGCTTAATCTTGTGATATGTGAGCAGGTTTTCAACCAGCCAAACTTGTAGAAGATATTTTCCCTCAAAAACTCAGCTACTTTTTTTTCTGTTGCTGCTTTGATCGCCTTTGTTTTTGCCCATTTTGTCAGATAATCAGTACACACAATGATGTAAGATTTCTATTTTGAAGGAGGGTTGATAGGACCCACAAAGTCCATGCCCCACTTTTCAAATGGCTCGAAAGTCACTTGAGGTTACAGGGGCATCTCATTCCTTGAAATAGGTTTCCCTATCCTTTGACATCAGTCACATTGGCTTATATACCTCCTAACATCTTGATGAAGAGTGGGTCAATAATAACCTACTTGCAGAATTTTGAATGCAGTCCTCTTTGCTACAAAGTGGCCCCCACAGGGCCCATCATGACAGGTTAGGAGGATGTCAAAAACTTCCTCCTCCCTAACGCATCACCTCAAAATATGATCTAGGCCAAGTTTAAAAAGATTGCCCCCAATCCAAATGAATGGGGCACTTTTCCTCACGATCTTCCTCTTCTTTTTTGGGGACAGGTGTGGCGGAAACTGCGTTGAAACCAAATAATTTGCTATATCAGCAAACCATGGAGAGAATACTGAAATAGCAAATAAGTGTTCATCTGGCATTTGATCATCCAACATTCCTTCTTCACCTGCAAGCAAATCTAGTCTAGACAGAAAATCAACAACAACATTTTCCTTACCTGGCTTATCAACAATGGTAAAATCAAATTGCTGCAATAAAAGTAACCATCTAATGATACGAGCATTTACATCTGGTTTATTCATCAAATACCTAATTGCATCATGATCAGTGTGTACGAATGTTTGAGAACCGGTGATGTAGTGTCTGAACTTATTTAGGGAATGGACTATAGCTATGAGCTCCTTTTCAGTTACAGTGTAGTTTAGTTCTGCCTTGGACAGGTTTTTACTGACAAAGTATATGGCATAAGGCTGCTTCTCATCAACTTGCCCTAAGGCTGCTCCTATCGCTTTGTTCGAGGTATCTGTGTGAATGTGGAAAGGTAGGGCCCAGTTTGGACATCTCAAAATTGGGGCAGTTACCAGTTACCTTTCAAAGCATCCAGAGCCTTTTGACAGTTTTCAGTACATATGAACTCAGCATCTTTGCCCAAAAGACCAAATAATGGAGAGGCTAACTTACTAAAATCCTTAATGAATCTTCTATAATACCCTACTAAGCCTAGAAAACTCCGAACATCTCTTACCTTTTGAGGAGGTGGGACCCTTTGGATGATAACAATCTTATTGGGATCCACCTATAATCCTTGCTGAGAAATTGTATGACCTAGCACGGTCCCTTCAATCATCAGGAATTCGCATTTTTCAGGACTGAGGGACAGGTTCATTTCAATACACTTGGCTAAAACTTTTCCAAGGTTAGTCAAAGCTTCCAGGAAGTTAGAACCATAAGGGGTAAAGTCATCCATATAGATTTCCACTGAATCATGAACCAATTCAGCAAATATGCTCAGTATTGGTCACTGGAAAGTGGCAAGAGCATTGCACAACCCAAAAGGAAGGACCTGGTATGCAAAAGTACCCCAAGGACAAGTGAAAGTGGTCTTATCTTGGTCTTCCGGGCTGATTTGGATTTGGTTGTACCCACTAAACCCATCTAGGAAGGAGAAGAACTTCTTCCCTGCCAGGCCATCTAACACTTGATCTATGAAAGGCAAAGGGAAATGGTCCTTCTTGGTGGCCTTGTTTAGTTCCCGATAATATACACAGATTCTCCAGTTCCCATTTTTCTTTGGCACTAGCACCAAAGGAGAGACCCATTCGTTGTTAGAGATGGGGTAGATGAATCCTGCATCCAACAACTTTTGTAGTTCTTCTTTGACAATGTCCTTAAGGGATGGATTCATCCTCCATTGAGGATGCCTGACTGGTTTACAATCTTATTTAATGTAAATGTGATGAGTACAGACTGAAGGGTGGACTCCCTTCATCTCCTTATAGCTCCAAGCAAAAGCATCCAAGTGATTTTTCAATAAGCTACACAGTTCTTTCTCTTGAGAGGTGGATAGGGATGAGTTGATCTTCAAGGTTTTTTCTGGGCCAAATTCCACATTCTTTACTCGGAGAGAGGTCAGATCAGCCACACATAGATCAACTAAAGGATTGGCTTGGGTTTCTTGCACCAGCTATTCTAATGGTAGCACACTGGGGGGTGGATTTTTAATCAAGTTCTCAATAAGATCATCATTGATTTGTGGACCCCCCATGGTAGCCTCTACTATACATGATGGTGCAGAATAGACTTCATCCTCATCTTCCTCCTCCAACCAGAGAGGTAAATCATATTATAACAGAGGTTGGGCAGGCAGATATAGGACTAGCTGTTTGGACATATGTCTGTTCTTAATTTTTTATGAGCCGAATTCCACATTCTTTACTTGGAGAGAGGTCCGATCAGCCACACAGAGATCAACTAGAGGATTGACTTGGGTTTCTTCCACTAGATCTTCTAATGGAAGCACACTGGGGGGTGGATCCTGAATCAAGTTCTCAATAAGATCATCATCGGTTTGTGGACCCCCCATGGTAGCCTCTACTATACATAATGGTGCATAATAGACTTCATCCTCATCTTCCTCCTCCAACTAGAGAGGTAAATCATGTTATAACAGAGGTTCGGCAGAAGGATATAGGACTAGCTGTTTGGACATATGTCTGTTCTTGATTGTCATGTTCCCAACTCGACAAATGATGTAGGTATCTACAATAGCCAACCAAGGCCTTCCCAGGATGAGAGGATACCTAGTGAGCTTTTCCTTTGGTTAGAGAACCGGGAAATCAGCAGGGTACCCCCAAGAATCAATAGATACCATTACATCTTCCACAATCCCCTTAAGGGTCATGGTGGAGTGGTCTGCTAACTGCAGTACTATTGAGGTCTTTCTCAGGGAACCCTGAAGGTTGAGTTTGAGCATAGTGTCCTTGGTCATCACATTAATGGCAGCCCCTAGATCAATCAAGGTATGGGGGATTATGGTGTCATTGATGTGGACATCAACTACAGGACTCCCAGGGTCTAGATATTTCGGACATATTACCTGCCTTAACATCAGGTCGGACAGTTGTCCTATGACATTGACAGTTGGGGCATCTCTCTTGCGCCTGCCTGGGTGCCTGAAGCACTTCTCCTTGATCATCTTGTTGTATATAAGCACATCCTTTATGGCTTGGAGAAGTGGTATCTTTACACATAACTGTTTCAATTCTCCTAGAAGTTCAGTTTCTTCTGGGGTCGGTTGGGTGGTTCTAGTTAGTCTCTCAGGAAAGGGTGGAGTGACTTTTGGTTCACTTTCCTGTTTATCTTCCTCATCCTCCTTAGGAGGAGGTTGGCTATTTGGGAGAACCTTCCTAGATCGTAGGTTAATCTCCTGAATCTCCACAGCATAGGTCGAGCATGATGTTTCTCCACTATATACCTATTGGGCCTGTTTATTGTTGGGGTTCGGGTTCAGTTGAGCAGGTAGTTGGGGTTGTCTTGGTGGAGCAGGAAGTAGTGGTTGTGGTTGAGCAGGTGGTGGAGGCAAAAGAGTGGGAGGAGAGTTGTACTGGGGCCTCCACTCCTGATGAGGTTCATTCCACTAAGGTTGTAGCTGAGCATAAGGGTGAAACAAATGAGCAACTGGAGGAGCCTGGTATTGAGGAGGATACAACCAAGGAGGGGTGTGGACCAAGAAGAAAGAGCAAGAGTACCCCAAGAAGGCATGGAAGTGGCTTGATTGGGGTTGTAATAGGTCTGGGATGTCCCTTGCATTCCCTGTTGGTAATGTCTAAGTCCATGTGGCCTCCTTTGGTTCATGAAATATAGTGGTTCAGTGGCTCCTTCAGCCCCCTGATATGCAAATTTCATTCCAAGCAAGGAAGGGAATTGATTCGTAGGATGGTATTCTTCACAGACTAAACACACTTCCATAGAGTGCAATGGACATTCGTTCCTAGGATGCTTTCTAGTGCACCTGGGACAAAAGATGGCCAAAGCCCTCTTGGCTTCCTCTTGTTTCCTTTTGATATGCAAGGCATCCATTTGCGTGGCAAGAGTCTACCTCACCTTTCTCTTGAAATCTTCCAACCGATTCTCAAGTTCATTTCTAAGGGATGAACTGGATGAGGATGTACTGGATAAAGGTTGACTTCCCCTACCTCTCTTTTAGCTAACCTGGAATGGTTTCTAAACACAGTCTTTATGTCATCATAAGGTAGTTGGTAGATGTCTCCCCCAGCCAGCAAATGGAGGGTATCTAGAAGGTTTTCAGGGACTCCTCTGAGCAGAACCAACTTCAGAGATTCGGGGTCAAGTGTGCACCTGGCCCTTTTATAACTGAGTTGAAACCTATCTTCATAGTCTTCTAAAGATTCATCACTTCCCATGGTCATTCGGAAGATTTCTTCCTTGGTATCATTTGACCTACAGTAGTCTCGGTATTTGTTGTTAAAGGGTTGGTGCATCTGAGCCCAAGTTGTGATATTGTTTCTAGGTAACCCCATGAACCAGCACAAGGCTACATCCTTGAGGGTAGAAGGAAACAATTTCAACTTCTGCTCGTCTTCTACATAGTCATAGGTTCAACAAAGAACAACAAATTCAAACAAGAAGGTATCAGGATCTTCGATAGTCAATCCATAGAAGTGAGGTAAGGCTGAAGGGCTTATGTTTTTCATTTTTGTCTCCCCATTGGTCTCTCAGATAGGAAAGGCACCTTCTATTCTTTCCCCATTTCCTCTAACGTTTCTGTTTTCAGCCATGGTCTCAGGAGGAATGGTTTCCTACTCTTCTTCTGTTATAGGATCTTCGTATATCTTTGGAGGTTCACCTATAGGTTCTTCTGGATCACTGCCACCAAAGAAGAGAGAAGGGTGACTCAATGATGTGGTGGGGGTGTTGGGTAGGAATTTTCCTGAATTGTCTCTGTTCCTATGAGGCATGAAAGGAAATCTTCTTCTTCTTCTTCTTCTTTTCCTACTTGTACATGCAAAACTGAAATGGATTGAACAACAAATTGCAACTAACTGAAATAAACCTTGCTAAAATGAAAATTGCAGAATTGAAATGAAAGCAGGAGATGACTAATCTACTTTGCTGAAATGAAATTGTAGAATTGAAATGAAAGCAGGAAATGCCTAATCTACACTTGATGAAATGAAATTGCAAAATTGAAATGAAAGCAGGAAATGTCTAATCTACGCTTGCTGAAATGAAATTGTAGAATTGAAATGAAAACAGGAAATGACTAATCTACTTTTGCAAAATTGAAATTACAGAATTGAAATGAAAGTGGGAAACGACTAATCTACTTTTGTAGAATTGAAATAAAACAACTACTCTACTTTTGCTGAAATAAACTACTTAGAAGAATGTTGCAGTAGAAAATAGAAGAAAAGCAATAATCACAAAATACTCTGACACTTCCCCGACAACGATGCCAAAAAGAGTGGTGAGCTCCAGTATTGCAGCAATGATGTTGCAACTCCTGGAGCTTCCTTCTTTACTTTTATCAACCCGGTAGTTCGTAATAAACTTGGAAGCGATGGTGTTGTATGCACAAGTACTAGCTCTTACTGCAGGCTGTCACTTGATCAACTGGTGCAAGTTTGCTAGGAGCTTAAGCCAACTTCTATGAGTTCTTAGAAGAAGCTTTAACTGAGATGAAAGGAAACTAACTCTATAGGGGCTATTCTACTTGCAGAAAGATAAGGAAATCTGAAAGGAAATGCAAACCCTAGCAAACCCTAATTTACCCACTAACTCTACTTTTGCAAAAAGAGATGGAAACTACTGAAATGGGTGCTATTTACTAATGGAAAGGTAAATTGCATTTATTCAAGCTACTTCTGAAGAGAAATGAGAAAAAATTATCTTTTTGTACTTTTGAGTATTTTCATGTGGAATTATTAGGTTTGTGATTTGACTAATTGTGACTGTGCAGAGGGTTGGTGGTAAAGGAAGATGGAGTTGGCTTTTGCAGAAGGTGAGGAAGGTGTCGAGAGGTCCTAAGAAGTCCCTAGTACCCTTATTAAGACTTCCATTATGATCAGACTTCGAAAAATCACTCACAGGAAATTCTACAGGAGGCTGCAAGGGATCTACAGGAGGAGGCCGAAAGAGGTTTTTGGAGGTTTGGAGGTGAAAAAATGATGGGAAAAGGGAAACGAAGGCTGGATGAAGGTGTTGATGGGTCTAGAACTTGTCAAAGATGATCAGGAATGAAGGAGATGGTTGGATTTGTTTAAAGGGCAAGAAACCAACTTTGTAAAAAAAACGCAGAAATTAGGGAAAATTGGCGAGAGGTGGCGAATGAGTGGGGAAATATTGGAGGAGTGAGTTGGTGCTAGATGTTTGATGGAGGGGTGATTAACTAGAATGTTTTACAAGAGATTTGCACACTTACTTCTAAAAACTGACCAAAGCAAGAACCGAAAAACAAAGTTTTGTCTATTTTAACCTAAATTCTGACCTAAAACCAGAAAAATGTTGAACAATATCTTATGAACAGAGAAGCATGCGAGAAAACCATTGTAAATGAACAGGAAATGATCCAAGCATGTGAATCCAAACTAATATCAACTTCTCCAACTCGAAATATCACACTAGCAGTTGCATTGGAAGAGCAAAAACTATGTTTTTGGTGGCAACAGTAGTGCCTTGACCTCAAATTATGGTCCCAAGGAGGGAGAGAGGAAATCAAGACCTATTGTTGACCTTTTTGGACCTTTTTCTGTCACTACAGCAAACTACTTAAACAACTTGAAGCAAAAACAACTATTCTAACTATCAAAAGCAGCCTATTTTAACAAAGCAAGATTAACCTAAACAATAGAAATTATCTCATGAATGCAAGCAAAACCATAGAAATACACAAAGGAGGTGCTAGGCAGCTTGGTTGGGCCCTAACCCAAGAGCTTCAGCCCTCTAAAAAAGATCGGTGCTGGTTGAAAACTTGGTTCATCTTCATTTATAAAAAAAATAGCAATTACATCACAAAATTGTCTTCAAAAAGAGCTCAAAAATGAGTTGAATACAAAGCTGCACAAAAGTGCGAAAATATACTATGAAATGGCTAACCTACTGAGGCTTGAAACCTTATTATTTATACAAGTGGGGACTCCCAACAATCTTCCTAAACTTAAGGAACTCATCTACCTAGAACTGAAGATAACAACAACCCTACTTGACTTGCTCGACTACCCCTTGGAATCATCAATGTGGGCCTTTGTACTCCGAGCTGCTAATGAATAATTCAAGGAAGGGGTTATTAATGAAGGATACACCCCTCCTATAAGTCCTCATCCATGTTTCCTCGAGTTTGGCCGCCACTTTACTCATAAATTCCTGGTCCTTGTCCAAAATTGTCCAAAAAATCTGCAATAAACACTCATTAGACTACATGGAAAAGTGACTATCCCCATTCACTCTATTGACATAAATATATTCAAAAACATGCACAAAACTATTGAGAATGGTGGATTAAATGAAAATAATAGGCAGAATGAACCCATATAGTTACCCATTTATGGGGCTCATCAAATACCTTCATCAACACAGGAATCGAACTTGCCCAAGTTTTTATCTTCTCTTTTGATGTAGCATTTCCTTCCAAATATTTTGAATTATTTGACATTAGTTGGTCTTCTTTTCCATAGTTCATACATAGTCATGTTACAATTGTTTCTGAGTAGACCTCTGTTTATAATGAATACAGATGTATCGATTGCTTGAACCTAGAATTTATCATCTAATTTTGAGTCATTTAACATTGTTCTGGCCATTTCTTGTATGATTATATTTTTTCTTTTAGCAATTACATTATGCTTTGGTGTTCTAGCTGTTGAGAATTGTCTTTTTATTCCATTTTCATCACAAACTACTAAAATACCTTAGAAGTGAATTCTCTGCCATTATCTGATCCAGACATTTGATCTTCAAATTGGTTTCATTTTCGACCAATTCCTTGTAGATTTTAAAACACTCAAATACCTCTGACTTTTTCTTTAAGAAACTGATGGTTGTCATTCTGGTGTAATTGTCTATCATTAGCATAAAATATAATTCTCCGTCTAAACCTTTTGTTCTCATATTATCACATAGATCAGTATGTATTAATTTCAATGGACGTGATGCAAAGTTTTCTTTTGTCTTGAACTCAATATTGGTTTGTTTGTCATGTTGATAAGCTTCACATATCGTATTGGTAGGTTTTGAAATTTTTGGCATATCTCTTACTGCTTCCTTTTTGCTGATCCTAACCAAATTGTCGAAATTTATGTCCCATTCATTTGTGCCATAACCAACTTTGATCTTCTTTTGTCAAAAATCACCCTTTACATGACTCATCCAAAATATATATGTCATTTGGAGCTCTTCTTGCTGTAGTCACAATTTTACCAAATTTTCCTTCCCTGATTTCACATTTCTTAAAGTTGAATAGCATCGTGTGTCCTTGATTGCACATCTGTCCAACACTGAGCAGATTATGATTCATATTTTTAACCAACAATACATGCTTCACTAATGCATCCTTGCTTCCAAGAGTGACCATTCCTGTTCCTATGACGTTTGAAGACCCTTAATTTCTGAAAGGCGTTGTTCCATCCTTCTTTTCCTTCAAGGATATGAACTTATTTCTATCTTCAGTCATATGCGTTGAGAAACCACTGTCAACATACCAAACGTTTTTGTTGCTTTGAGCCTTGAGAGAGAGAGCACATTTTTCAGTATTCTTTTTCCATATTTGTTCATTCTCATTTTGCGAGAATTATTTTGAAGAAATTCCAAGTCTGCAATCTTTAGCCAGGTGTCCAAAATTGTTACATTTGTGCCATTCGACATCATCTCTCAAATGATCAAAAATGTTGATATTCTATTGAGTTCTCTCATAACTATATTCATTCCAAATATGTGTGCAACATTCTACAACTCTATGTCCAAACCTTCCACATGAATAATAATGACCATAAAAGATAGGTTGATGCCTAGGAGGAAATATTATTCGAGGAATTTTCTTCCAAGGTTCTTCCTATAAGCCTTTATCTCTTGATTTAGCTGAGAGGTTTTCCTTCTTAGTAGATTTTGCATATCCATCTTCTTTTGTTTTCATAGAAGGACTTGACTCTTTTTTGTATTTTTCTTTGTAACCAAGGCCAATCTTGTCATTGCATGATCGTTGATTGTTGATGAGTTCTTCCAATGCCTTTGAGCTGTTGGCGTAGTTTTGAAGAGTTTTTCCATTTTTTACTTCTTTTCGTAGAGAGAATATTTCAGCTTCTAGTGCTTCTCTTTCCTTGTTGTTTTCCTTTAATTATTTCTTGAGCGATTCTTCAATTCGTTTGTATTGTTCAACCTTGATTTTAAGATTTAGGACATGTTCCCTTTTTGCCTTTAATGCTTCTTCAAGAGTATTGTCATGCTTCTTCCCGGCCTTGAGCTCTTTGATAACCATAATCATTTCATTTTGAAATTAAACCTCAGTCATCTCTTCTTCTTCGTCTCTTTCTTCATCAGATGCCTATTCCTTATTGTGCTTGGCCATAAACAAAAATATTCCATTGATTTCTTCTTCGTTATCACTATCTTCATCGGATGAGGAGTTATCTTCTTTGGAGAAAAAACTTTTCTTCAACCATTTCTTCGTGCCTTGCTTGTTGAACGTCCTATGGCCTTTCTTTCCTTTTAGAATAGCCTCATTTTTGTGAGGACACTTGGTTGCAAAATTCCCAACCTCATCACAATCAAAACATATCAATGGAAGTTTACCTTTGAATTTTCCCATACATGTTCTCATATTTCGTGTGAAGTAAGAAAATTATTTATCTGAAAATTCTTCTTCATCTTCTTCATCTTTATAGCTGCAAGTTTTGGATTTTTGAGTCTGATTGTCCTTACCAGTCTTCTTGGATGCGGAAAATGTTGTTTCTAAGTGAGATGTGCCACCCTCTTCTTCAATTCTCATTTCATATGCCGTAACAATTCCATGCAATTCGTCTATGCTGAGATTGGTCGGATTTGATCTATCTTCCAAGACAATACCTTTGGGTTGAATCTTGTTGGTAAGGTTCTGAGGATCTTTTGGACAACAATTTTCATGTCAACAAGTTCTCCCAAACCTTCCAATGTATTTGTTTTTTCATCAACAAGCTAAAATTATGCAACAATATTTTCATCTTCCTTCATTTTTAGTTGCTCAAATTTTTCCTTGTAAATTTGAAGCTTTGCTTCTTTTAACTTTGAGTCACCTGCATATATATTTTCAAGCTTGCCCCATATCACTTTAGCATTTTTGCAACTCAATACCTTAAGATAAACAATTTCAATAAGCCCACTAATAATAAGATCTTTATCTTTTGGATCATATACCATATTTTTCTTACCTTGTTCATCTTGGGTCGGTGTGAAGCCTTTGTCAATGATTTCCCATACTTCATATCCTTGTGCCAGCAAATGAACCTGCATTCTTCCACTCCAAAGTGCATAGTTGTTTCCACTGAACAAAGGAAAACTATTATTAGTATACTCCATTATCTCCTTCTAGTTTTTAGACTGTTATTGAAGGAACTAAGCTCTGATACCCATTGCTAGAAATACTTGGGGGGGTGAATTAGTATTCCTTAGCAATTAACACTTTTAAATATTTTCAGAGCATTAGTTAATCTTCAATTATTATTAATGTTTATTTAGTAACAATAGTAAACAATAAAACATAATAGGCACAAGAATTTTAGTTGGAAAACCCCCTCGGGTCAAAAACCACCGAACGCTTTTCTAATAAATTCTTTTAATCTTCAGCCCCGACTGAAATGAAAGTTACAACTTCCTAGAATTCTAGAAAAGAATTCTTCTCCAACTTCCACTAGAAGGACAACCCAATTCCCTGGTTTCTTAAGTAGTCAATTGAATGGATGCCCCAACATCCTAGACCAACCTACCACCTTGAAGTGTTCACGGGATCCAACTTGTAGGTGACTTCATGCACCAGCCTAACACCTCCTTGCCACCCTATAATGGCCAGAAATGAGACAAGAGTGTGGAATCCCGTACTAGGGAAAATGATCCACAATACAATATGATTTACAATGATTTTCTTGTACTTGACCAAACACCCGATCACATTATTGTTGGCATTATGATATAGGCGTTATCCTTGATGGCAACTCACTCAAATGACATTTCTTAGTGCAGTAGCAAAGAATTACAGATCAGACTATAGAGAATCAAGAAAGAGAGGTATACGCAGGTTCACCTTGACAGATAAGCGTATACACGCGGGTTAACAGACCAAAAGGAGCATATAACGTACACACGCACTTTCACATAATGAAAAGCGTGTATATCTTGGAAAACTAAGTTTTGGTCTAGGGTATTTAGTCCATGCTATTTTGATCTATGGTATTGGTCCATGGTATTTGGTCCAAGGTATTGACCCCAGGTATTGGGTCCAAGGTATTGATCCTAAGTGGTTTTGGTCCATGGTATTGAGAGAGGCCTAAAACTATATAAGGAGGAGAAGATCATTAGGCCAAGGTGTGCAAGTGGAGCAAGTATCGAATATTTGATGAAGTGTGAGATCCAGTCTGTAGGTTTATGGGTTTGTGATGCTTTGCTTGATCTGAACCAAGGGTGCACCTATGTGGATGATGATGGATGATGGATTGGGATCTTAAGGATTGGAATGTATTATCATTATGTGGTTTGTTCATGGATATACTAGATCTAAATTACTGACGCATATTTTATTCTATAAATGTTATGATCTAGGTATGACTGATGTCTGGTATAGTTGCAAAGTTATGAGTAAATATTTGCATATCTGTATGCGGGTTCGCTTTGGTAAAAGCGCGTATACATGCTGGTTCGGATCATTAGGGTAGCATATACAGTATGAAGTATGATATCTGAAGTTGCAATTAGATCTGGTTGTTGTTGCAGAGTTATGAGTTCTACTCTGTGTTCTAGTGACTATGTTTTGATGACAAGGTTTCAGTGATTCAGTGTTGGGTGATTTATATATAGTTGATGATTGTATTACAGTGGTGATTGATTTTGTGCTTCAATGTTGTTGATGGGTCCAGTATGAAAATTGGATGAAACGTGGCCTTCATATTATGGTGTTGTGTTCCAGGAGTACCCAGTCTAAAAATTTATGAAACGTGGTCCCTGGAGGAAGAGAGAAGGTCGTAGCCTTCTGTAGGCTGGCACCTACATACTGGTAAACATATCAGCCAGTACAAGAGCCAGGGGGTTGGAGCTCCCTTCTAGTAGTAGCTGGAAAACGAGAGAGGGTTGTAGCCTTCTGTAGGCCGGTGCCTACATACTAGTAAATATATTGGCTAGTACAAGAGCTAGGGGGTTGTAGCTCCCTTCTAGTAGTAGTTGGAGAATGAGAGAAGGTTGTAGCCTTCTTCAAGTGGGTGCCTACATACTGGTATGAGTCTGCGCCAGTACAAGATTGTAAACGGGTTTTTCTTATATTAAAGGAAGACGGCAGCAGGTGGTTTTTGTCCCGCATTGGGTTTCCACCTTATATCATGGTGTTCATGTGTGTGTCTTATGTGTGATGATGTTTTATGTTTTTACTGCACCTAGTTACTGTTTATATGGTTAATGAAGTTCTGATGCACTGATTAAAGATCAACATATGATTAATTAATTGAATCATAAGTTTGTTGGATATACACTAGTTGCATTAAACACAATTGTATGTACACGCGGGTTCCCTTAACTGAAGTAGCGTATATGAATCTGATTATGGAAATGAAAAGGTTATTGATTTTCTAATACTGGTTCACCCCCCTCCCCTCTCAGTATTATTTCCAACAATTGGTATCAGAGCAGGTCCTTTGGTAGAAGCTTGATCGGTTGAAGGAGATTCATAGAACAATGGGAAAGAAAGTGCGTCAGAAGAAGATGACAGCTCAAAGGAATAGCGACAACTTGCCATCAGGTGGAAGCAAGTATTCAGATTTTGAATCACCTCAGATTGAAGATGAACAAGCAAATGTAGCATCAGAGCAACAAGATCTATTTAACAAAAGAGAGAGTGCTCTCTAAGAAGAAGTTTCCAGATTAAAAGCTCAGCTGGAGTGTGCCTTGAAAGTACGTCAAATGCTGCAAGATGAAGTGATATCATTGAAAAATAAGCAGAATGAAGAACTACCTCAAGCAGATAAAGAACAAGAAAATGAGATTCTCAAATTAAGGTAACAAGTGGAAGAAAGAAGAAAGGTTGTATAAATCTCGAAGAAACAACATCTGGAAAAAGAAGATCAACATCAGGTTGAGGTAAATATCTTAAAAGGTAAATTAGATGAAAAGGATAAACTGTTACGATTTCAAGATAGTACTAAGATTTTGGATGATATTCTTAGTAGTCAAATATCCCCTGCTATCAAAACTGGTCTTCATTTTCATGAATCTGTTGAAGGTGAATCTAGCTCCTAGGGTGAGGCAAGGAACTCTAATGCAAACCCTGAAATGCACAACAAGGAGATAACATGTCAACCACATCAGCAACCAAGGAAAGAAATTTGTCAAATAAAATCTTTTACTCCAAACTATGGAAGTGATAGTTGGTTATTTTCTCAAATGAATAATGTTGAGTGTTATGTATGTCATAATCTTGGACATGTTGCAACAAGATGCAGAAGTAGAATGATGCAAGACCGTCACACAGAAAGATCATCACGTTCCAAGTACTTTAAGGGATATTGTTTTACTTGCAATATGTTTGGTCACAAAGCCATTCACTACTACAAAAGGAATATGAAACATGTAAGATGTTATGCATGTAAAAAGTTTGGACATATAGCAAAGGAATGCAGGAACAAAGTACGGGCACCATACCAAAAGGAGAAAACATCATCACAGTCGAAGATATGGAAGAAGAAGGAAGTACAGTCAGAAAGATGTGGCATAGCAGAGTATATAGACATGACAGACTTAGAGGGAGTTGAAAGTGTGAAACTTTAGTGTTCTAAATCCCATACGTCGGTTTCATGAAGACAAGTCACACGAGTTTGAAGCTACATAGTCGCGTATATGATGGGTTGAGGAAAAGTAGTGGAACAGACTCAAGAAAAAAGGGGCTAATATGGTTCAGTCAATTACTTGCTCTGTTTGATGATGGTTACAATCTGGTGATGATGTGTGGAAATGGCTTGGTATTCATAAGATGTTGTTTAGAAGTGTTTTTTATCCTAACTTGATGTATATCTGATTGATGATGATGCCTTGATACTTCTTGTTGATATATGCATGAGCAGTTCTGACAATGAACAGATGGAACAGGTTCAGGGGAAGCATATGCTTTGAATAATGCATTGTTGGCATTATGGTTAGAAGTCTTTGGTGATGATGCTTATGTGGCTAAATGATACATCTTGCTACTTATTGTTGGTTGGTCAAGAGAATGTATTGCAGGTTACAGGTTGTTGATGTTGCTAACAGATACTTATGGTGCAGATCATATATGGTGTATGATAATTGCTGATGACTATCATGGTCCTGTTTAGATTGCTGGTTTTTTTGTTTGTTATAAAAGTCATGTATATCATTTGATGAAAAGGCCATGAAAAGACCTAATTTGTACCCCCACTATGCATGGGAAGGATGATGTAATAATTTCTATTTCAGTCATGTATAAATAGTTGGTATATCCCCACTTGGTTGGGTGGATGAGTCAAAATGGTGTATCCCCAATTGGTTCGGAGATTGATGTATGTATGAGTCATTGGTGATAGGAAGGTCATCCTCACTTAGTTGATTTGTAGAGTCATGTTATTCTTTTGAAAAATAATTTGCAGACTCTGCATGTACTCAGGGGGAGTAAGGATGGTTTAGTACATCTTAGCATGTACAAAGGGGGAGTTCGATCAGAGAATTCAACATGTGCTCAGGGGGAGCATGGACGAATTGGTACATCTTAGCATGTAGAAAGGGGGAGCTCAATTAGAGACTTCAGCATGTACTCAGTGAGAGTATGGACAACATAATGTATATCGAAGAGAGAGAATATCTTGGTCTGCCATTTGCCCTTGATGTCAAAGGGGGAGAGTGACTTGGTGTGGTTGTTACCATCAAGTCCAAAGGGGGAGATTGTTGGCATTATGATACAGGTGTTGTCCTTCATGTCAAATCACTCAGATGACAGTTCTCAGTGTAGTAGCAAAGAATTACAAATCAGACTACAGAGAATGAAGAAAGAGAGGTATACGCAGGTTCACCTTGATAGAGAAGCGTATGCACGCGAGTTAACAGACCAAAAGGAGCGTATAACGTACACACGCACTTTCACGGAATGAAAAGCATGTATATCTTGGAAAACTAAGTTTTGGTCCAAGGTATTTGGTCCATGGTATTTTGATCCATGGTATTGGTCCATGGTATTTCGTCTGAGGTATTGACCCCAAGTATTGGGTCCAAGGTATTGATGCTAAGTGGTTTGGGTCCATGGTATTGAGAAAGGCCTAAAACTATATAAGGAAGAGAAGATCATTAGGCCAAGGTGTGCAAGTGGAGCAAGTATTGAATATCTGATGAAGTGTGAGATCCAGTCTGCAGGTTATGGGTTTGTGATGCTTTGCTTGATCTGAAACAAGGATGCACCTATGTGGATGATGATGGATGATGGATCGGGATCTTAAGGCTTGGAATGTATTATCATTATGTGGTTTGATCATGGATAGACTAGATCTGAATTACTGACACATACTTTATTCTATAAATGTTATCATCTGGGTATGACTGATGTCTGGTATAGCTGCAAAGTTATGAGTAAATATTTGTAGATTTGTATGCAGGTTCGCTTTGGTAAAAGCACGTATACACGCTGGTTCAGCTCATCAGGGTAGTGTATATAGTATGAAGTATGATATCTGAAGTTGTAGTTAGATCTAGTTGTTGTTGCAGAGTTCTGAGTTCTGCTTTGTGTTCTGGTGACTGTGTTTTGATGACAGGGTTTTAGTGATTCAGTGTTGGGTGATTCAGATATAGTTGATGATTGTATTATAGTGGTGATTGATTTTGTGCTTCAATGTTGTTGATGGGTCCAGTATGAAAATTGGATGAAACGTGGCCTTCATATTATGGTGTTGTGTTCTAGGAGTATCCAATCTGAAAATTTATGAAACGTGGTCCCTGGAGGAAGAGAGAAGGTCATAGCCTTCTATAGGCCGGTGCCTACATACTGGTAAACATATCGGCTAGTATAAGAGCTAGGGGATTGGAGATCCCTTCTAGTAGCAGCTGGAAAACGAGAGAGGGTTGTAGCCTTTTGTAGGCCGGCGCCTACGTACTAGTAAATATATCGGCTAGTACAAGAGCCAGGGGGTTGTAGCTCCCTTCCAGTAGTAGCTGGAGAACGAGAGAAGGTTGTAGCCTTCTGCAGGTGGGTGCCTGTGTACTGGTATGAGTCTGCGCCAGTACAAGATTGTAAACATGTTTTTCTTATATTAAAGGAAGACGACAGTAGGTGGTTTTTGTCCCGCATTGGGTTTCCACCTTATATCATGGTGTTCATGTGTGTGTCTTATGTGTGATGATTTTTTATGTTTTTACTGCACCTGGTTACTTTTTATATAGTTAATGAAGTTCTGATGCACTGATTAAAGATCAACATATGATGAATTAACTGAATCATAAGTTTGTTGGATATACCCTAGTTGCATTGAACACAGTTGCATGTACATGCGGGTTCCCTTAACTGAAGTAGTGTATATGAATCTGATTATGGAAATGAAAAGGTTATTGATTTGCTAATACTGATTCACCCCCCACTCTCAATATTATTTCCAACAATTATGACATGCAACCCAACCATGACATCATCCCAACAGTGACTCCAATACCTCCCAACAATGCCTCTTTGACTCTAGGCAGATTGACTCTTTTACAATAATGAATCTTTTACAAATTTACAATGATGACTCTTTTACAACACTGGATTTTTTTACAAGACCTGACACTTGAATCAACATTGCTTCTTGGATTACTTGTAGCTACTGAGGTACTGTTGTGATTGCTTCAAGTAATGGTACTTTGACATTGCATGTCCTTCTAATATGTGTCTCAGTTGTTCTAATGTGTCATCCTTCCTTCACATGCGTTAACAAGCAAGACACAAACAAATACAAAAAAATATACTTATGATGTCCTGCAAAAGAATATGTCAGAGATGGTACTCAAAATTCAAATGCAAACACTAATCATACATACCTTGTTGTATCATACTTACCCTCGACTGTTGATGTGTGGTCCTGACTATATTGATCCTTGAATGCATACTTTGTCTTGCCTTCTAGGAGCTCAATGTTGAATATGTTGTATCTATGTAATTTCGGATCTCCAAGGTCTTAAATTTTGTTCTGTGGTAGCCCTTTGAGTCCTCTTTCCAAACCCATAGGTCAGATCGAGATTGGATTCTTCAAGCAAGAGTTATGCCCATTCTCCCACGATGTCCTGATTATAGACTCGTTCATTAGAGCGAACTTGTACGAAGTGCCACATGTCATTGTTTCAACCTTCGACCTTGAAAACAATACCCAACATACTATAGTCCATCCTATTTCTGTAACTATCTACTAAATTTGAATCCAATGTTCATATAGAAAGTTATGATGATTTTCCCGAGGTCACCTGTTTGACATGGAATTTGGGAGCCTGCAGAAACCCTAACTTCCATAGATCATATCTCTGAAAATATAGCGAACCAATATTTGAAATTCAATCATGAGGTTCATCAAGATTCTAGTTCAAATGGTTTTAATTTAAGATTTTGCATCTTCATAGAAATAAAGTTATAGCAAAAATTCCACGATGGTCTGTTTGAAGCAGTGAAATCCTAGAATCCAAGGCTCTAAACTTGCCTCAAAACAAACCTTCAAACTTGATCATAATTTTGTGCCCTAACCAAACTTCAACAAAACCTTAAACTCCCTATAATAGATCTTGCGTTAGAAGCTCATGAGGGCTGAAAAATTACAGAGGTCTTCTCAAAAGATAGTTCGTTGAAAAGTGTTGGTAAGAGGAGGATATGAGGATCACTATTTATAGAAATGTCTTGAGTTGAGAGGGACCTCAACAAGTGAATGTTGGAGGGATTTTAGGAGAATAACACATTATTAATTATTGACTATTCAATGACCACAACCAATGATGAGTACCATGCCACAACCCCATGGGGTTTTAGCCCATTGACTGGGTTACTAACTTCAAACATGAATAACTCTCAAATCGAGAAGAACTACGTGGCGTGCCATATATCAATGGAAATATCTCGACAAGTAGAATCCATCTAGAAGATCATTGACTCAAAATAGGATGAGTTGTCAAGTCAAAATTCACATGCAATATCGGGGTAGCCCCTAGTGCTGCTTGGGTTGACATCAATGACAACCACTGATCAACAGGGAGAAGCTCACCCACTTCCTACACCATTCGTGAAATACGCCAACTATGGATAAGCTTTTCCCATCTTGCTCCTTGGTTCAAATTCTTAATGATTTTAATCACAAATTTTGAATCAAATTCAATCACTAACTTTTTGTATCCAATTTTAATGGTGGTAATGAGGCCTTGTTTGACTACATTAAACTCTGCCTCATTGTTGCTAGCATAATCGTAATCATTTGTTTATACAAGTCTAGTCCTCTTTTGCGAATCCCAAAAGAGACCTCCAAAACCAACAACCCCCAGATTGCCTTTAGAGGTGCCATCAAAGCTTAAGTTAATGAAGCAATCCAAGGGAGTAGAAAAGTGATGAGGTGACACAACAAGGGCAACTAAAATTTTCCACGAGTTCGGGGCTATCATATTGGGGGGGAATTAAACATGGTTAGAATTCTAGCTTCATGAGGGGCAACCTACCAATCGTTCATATGCCATTTTTTTGCCAATATTCTTTCTTTAATATTCTAAATTATACCTTTCCATACTTCTTCCAAGGGTTTATGGTGGTATTTAGAGATCATGTTGTTCCTTTCCTTCCCAATGGCCCATAGGATGAATCCCAAAGCCAGTTCCCAAGTTCAATTTAGCACTAATCTCTAGAATAGGCCTTTACACCATAAGAGGATGGATTCCTTGATGCTCTGTTTATCCTTGTTAAGGTGGCCGAAAATTTTCCCTAATTGCCTCCATTTTTTATCTGCAAAGGAGAAAGATTTCAGGAGGTGTTCCAGATCCTCATTATGTTGGTCACATAAAAAACAAAACGAAGGACCATGGACTCCACATTTTTGAAGTTGATCCCAAGTGTGGATACGCTCTCTGCACACCAACCACAAGAAATAAGTTATTTTCAACCACATTATACCTGTCCATATCTTCTTCCATATGTGATTGTGGTGGTTTTGATATTCTTCTGCTCTTAGATTGTATGCTCCCTTGATGTTGAAGATGCTGTGGGTGGAATATCCCCATCGAAGAATGTCAGATCCATCCTGATTTGTGATTTTCTTGGATTGTTAGTCTTTGTCCAATTATTGTCATTGTTCTTAAATGGGATGGTTAGGCCAATCCTAGAACTCCTTCCATTATCTCCATCCATAAGTCGGTTGGGGGAGCTTTCAAAATTGGTCCATTGTATAATAGTTATGACTATTTGTGAACAAAAATTCTCTCCTAGATCCTTCCAGCTAAACAATTTCTCCCTCTGTTGCCATGAGTCTTGCCAGAAGAGTGTTGTTTTTCCATTTCTAATTTCCTAGAAAAAATGTTGGTTTATGAGGTCTTTGTTACCTGCTGTCAGGTTACAAATTGAGCACCCCTTGGGAGGATCCTAGTATTTGAGAATATCCTCTGTCTAGATCGACATACCATATTTTTTGGTCCATATGTCTTTCCATAGGTCTTGGCCTCCCTTTAATCATTGCCACCAAAGTTTAGCACCCATGACTTGATTTAGAGTGAAAGGATCCCGAAGACTTAATCCCCCAACCATCTTGGACTTTGTGAGGTTGGTCCAAGATACTAGTGCCCATTTCTTCAATTTCTGAGCTCCACCCCATAAGAACTTTTTCAAGATGTCTACCATAGCCGAACATGAGGTTTTGGGAGTCTCCATCCCAGAGAGATGGTAGATAGGTATCAACTATAAAACTTCTTTTAGAAGAATTGTCCTGTTGACCAAGTTGAGGGCTCTAAAAGCCCAATTGCAGAGTTTCGTTTGAATCTTTTGGAGAAATTCTTTCCAACAATAAGCCTTAAAGGAAATAAACACCAGAGGCATGCCCAAATATTTGATAGGTAATGAGCCAATTCCAAATCTAGGTCGCCTTGCAAGGAAGATTTGAATATTCACAAGGGTGTTAAAGAAGAAGATGTTATATTTCTCATTATTAACAAGGGTGCCCAAGGTTGTCATAAATTCATGTCATCCACAAATTTCTGGTGGGTAATGGGAAGATCATTACCCCAAGGACAAAGGGCCTTGATTTGGGAAAAGAAAAGTCATTCTCACATATCTACCCAGTTCTTCAGCTGCTAGGATGAATAGAAAAGGAGAGATCGTAGCACCTTGTCTTAAGCCTTGGGAAGGATTGAAAGTTTTAGTGGGAGATCCATTGAGAAAGATAGAAAATATTGGAGATGAGATAAGGGAAAAGATCCAATTCAACCAACGTTGGTCAAAACCAAAATATTTAAGAATAATTATAAAGTAAGACCAACTTAAGTGATCATAAGCTTTAGATAAATCCATCTTGATCATCATGCCCAGGGTTTTTAGCTACTTCAAGGAGTGAATAATTTCTTGTGAGGTGAAGATACCATTCAGGATTTGTCGGCCTTCCACAAAACTGGTTTGTTCAGGAGAGATAAAAGCAGGAATGAGGGGCTTAAGACACATGGCTATAACCATGGATATGATCTTATAAATAACATTACACAAGGAAATATGCCTAAAACCTTGGGGGATCTTCATATTTAGTAGTTTTGGGGATTAAAGCAATGAATGTGGAGTTGAGTCTAGGACTTACCTTTTGATTTCAGCAAGATTAGTCCACCACTTCAAGTATATCTTGCCCAATAAAGTGCCATGCGACTTGGTATAATTTTTTCATGATTCCATCTAGCCTTGGTGTTCTATTTTTGCCCATTCTCTTAAAAAAATCCTTTATTTCCTCCAGAGTAGCAACATGCACAAGGGCCATATTCTGGTCTCTAGAAATGAGTCGAGGAATGTATCAAGTGATTCTTTGAATAACTTTCGATATATCCTGGGGAGGTTCAGAGAGAAGGGATGGGAAGTGATTTACTCCCAAGTTTTCCATCTCTTCATGATGAACCAATATGTTCCCCAAACCATCCTTAAGGGAGAATATTCGGTTGTGTTGCCGATGTTGGATCTTGGCTTTGTGGAAAAACTAAGTGTTTCTCTCACCTTCCCTAAGACATTGTATTCTGGATTTCTATTTCCACATAATTTCCTCTTGTTTTCTTCTTTCTTCAAGCTGGTTCACCAATTGTCCTTCTTCCTCCTCCAGGGTTTCAAATCTTCCCTCAGTGATTAACTTTTGTTGGATGTCTTGCATTCTGTCTTGGAGTTGTTTTTGATTTTTCATGATGTTGTCAAACTCCTCCTGGTTCCAGTGCTTAATCTTATTTCTAATGTCTTTTAACTTTAGTTGGAATGTGTGCATGTGGTTTATGCCTTGAATTGTGCTCCCTTTCCACCAACTTTCTACTTTCTACATAAACAAAGGGTCCCTTAGCCAGAAAGATTCAAAGTGGGAGGGACAATTCTTGGGGGCTATTTTCATATCAATCTCCATCCTGATTGCCCAATGGTATGATCCCATGCACAGGAGTATGGAGGCTTCAAGAAAAATATCTCTACTAATCACTTGTTCAAAAACCAGAAATCTACCAAGGCGCGATGCTACCTGATGTGAACCCTCACGACAATTGTTCCAGGCATACAAGCCATTATTTGTTGGCATATCCACTAGTTGCAACTCCATGATTGTGTCTCAAAACACTTCCATCTCAGCATCCATATGGCGAAGTCTTCCCTATTCCAACAATGAGATCAAGTTGAAATCCCCGCCAAGAATCCAAAGCTCCTCCGAGTATAGCCTTCTTAGTTTTCCTATATTCTGTAGGAAAACCCCTTTTTCTCTTGGAATGTTAGGCCTGTATACCCCTGTCAGTAGAGCCCAATCACAGATACCAATGTGTTAGAATTTGCTGGAGAGAACTTGAGGAATGTTGACCCAATCATGAAATATGACCTTGGAAGGATTCCATAGGATAGCGAGCCCTCCCGCTCCCTTTGGAATCTTGAGCTACCACCTCGTACTGGGGTTTAAAACCCCTGAAAATTTCATCTAGTCTATTTTTCGAGATTTTGGTTTCTTATATAATCATAATGCTTGATTTTTCTCTTTTGGGCCTATCTTTCAAATATCGTTGCTTGCCTCTACTGTTGAGGCCTCTCACATTCCATGAAGTAATAATCATTGAGAAGGCTTATTGATTTGGTGGAAAACCGTTGATAGTGACACCACCCTTCCCGAGTTGACTAGCAGATCTCCCACCATCTGTATGGATTCTTGCAAATTCTTTCAACCCCTATTCTTGCCCCTTTTCTAGATGTATTCAGGTCCAGGCCTTGGTTTTGTTGAGATCGTAAGTGATTTGGTTGATCCAAAGATATTGACCCTTTCTTAGCTTGATACTGTTGAAAATTTTCTCGGTATAGTTTCTTTTGATATTTAGGGATGAATCATTCATCCAGATGTCACCATTCATTCAACAATCTTCTCATGATTTGTTCTTCTGTGCTAAGTTCCTCCTTCATACTATCGATCTCCATATTAGCTTGATCCTTATGTGGTACAGGTGCTTCTTTTTCTTGCTGTTCATCCTCATATTTCCTCTTTGGTTTTTTTCCACCCTTTGGTGGGGCTTTAGAGTTTTCTTTGTTGGCTGGGTTTCTGGGTTCATTGGAGTTCTCACCTTCCTCCATCAAGATTTTATAGTGATTGGTGTTATTCGGTCCTTTTCTTAGTTGCGGTCGTGTAGAGACAGGGGGGACTTCACGTTACGCTTTTTTTTGTATTTCCTGAAAACCCTCTGAATCTTCCCGGGGCTTGGCCAGATCTCTAGAATTTTGTGGCTCCATTGGTTAAGTTTGATTTAAAGGACAATCCTAGTACATGTGGTCATATTCATGGCATCTCCTACACTAGAATGGAATATGCTCGTAATCCAGAGGTTGTTGCCATACCTCATCTTGATACTCTAACTCAATGAATTCCAGGAGGGGCTTAGTTATGTTCATATAAACACAAATCTAGGCATATGAAGTATACCATCCTCACCTTGTTGATTCAACTACCTTGAAAAAACTTCGTATAGAGTTTCCTATCCCTTCCAATATTTCGAGATCCCCAAAAACCACAGGGAGGGAAAATAATCGAACCCATATTGGGGAAACCATGAATTTCTCTTGGTCTAGATTGTAGCATTCTTCCCAATAACACATTAAGAGCCCAACATTGTAGAAGAAATAAGGCCAATTTTCAAAAATAATCTCCTTGTCCTCAATACTAGTAAAAATCACTGTAAATAAACCTCGAGCCCCCAACTTTAGATCTATATGCCCTTTTGGTTGCCATTTTAATTGGATCCATTTGATCAGATCATGTTTTGAGGGCCAAATGTCGATAAACTTACAGATCAATACATGGTATTTCATGAATTTTTGATAATTCTCCAGTTTGTTGCTCGGAATTACAAATCAGGGTTTTTTAACTGCTCTTGGTAGACATTGTCCCCATATTCTAGCTTGCCATTGTGTGCCCAATACTAGGGTCCC
Source organism: Pinus taeda (assembly GCA_000404065.3). Taxonomy (NCBI): domain Eukaryota; kingdom Viridiplantae; phylum Streptophyta; class Pinopsida; order Pinales; family Pinaceae; genus Pinus; species Pinus taeda. The sequence goes on from APFE031719837.1 coordinate 178,896, forward strand.
TTTGGCTCCTCCTTCAGATTCGATGGATGCCACAGTTGCTCCTTGAGAACTCGATACGCCTGTTGTGATGCTATGGTAGGAGGGGATCTCTCCCCTCCCAGATTGTGTGCTCATACCTCGTGCCAAAATTCCAATAGAGGGGAAAAACCGTTAGGGTTTGGGAAGATAACACTTATGAAGATGGTTCAGAAGTTGCAAGTCGAAAGCCTAGCAGAGCACATCTCTAATTTTGTAACCCACAAATTATTATTTTTAATTAAAATAAAAGGAACTTTAATAACTTACAAAATTAAATATTAGAAGTTGTCATAGTCAATGCCAAACTATTATTGGTCAATAGGAAAATCAATTGCTAAAGTCTTGCCTTGGCAGAGACTAATAAGAGAAGGGTATAAGTTATGATAATTTAAAGGAGAAATGGGTTCACTACATAGTTTTTTTAGGGAGAAATTATAAAAGTTACAGAAAAATGGAGAAACAAAGGATGGCACTCCATTAATTAAATTTTGAAAGTGTAATTTAGTGATCTAAGATTGTAACTTAATTAGTTAAATGATAATTCTGATTATCTTTTGAATAATAATCAAAATTAATTAGCAAGAGATATAGAGTAATGAAAGTAATTATAATTTATCTCTTTACTTTACATACACTAATTAACTCATTGCGAGAAGGAAAAAACTAAAATAGAAGAAGAAAAGGACAATGCAACATGACCATAACCCCACTTTTTAGTGCAATGCACGAAGCACCCAACAAGAATTAAAATAATTATCCCCGTTACCTATGGTGGGAAAGTAATGAAGAGGATGATAGTAGGGCTTATCTACTAACATAGATGAGTTGATTTGGAGCTCTTACCTAATTTGTGAAATGAATTGGGATAATTAATTAACAAGAAAGAAAACTACTCGATTTAAGAACATGGAACACACAACATGTAATGAAAGAAAGATAACACTTTACTTCACATACTTGAATTTGATGGTATCATCTAGCAAACTAGACCTATAGATATTACTTCCAAGTGTAATCCATGGAAAAATCCACACAAGCAATCAATCATATAGAAAAATTCATACTTTAAATGAAATTATGATGACGGAAGTGCCATCAACTTAAAAGTTGCATTGGAGCCTCTCTTAAGGTGGTGATGCTAATTAATGAAGGTGCAAAAGGGGCAAGCTAAAAACAACCTAAGAGTAACCATATAATTTAACAAGGAAAGAACAAGCCAATGAAGAAAATAAGGTTATCATCCTCTTTTGGAGGGTTGAAGGAGATAAAATATCCAACTATCCCATGAGCAAGTTAGAAGGCAAGTACGAAACAAAAATTTGACATTAATCTCTCTCTCTCTCACTCACACACACACACACATACACTAGAGTAATCAAAGATACCCTTAAAATGGAAGAAATGACCAACCTAAATATATTTGGGGATGACCTAAGGGTGTAAGTTAAAATGTTTCCCTAGAATAGAGCTTAATTGTGTGATTTGATGAAATAGCTGGAAGTTCTAAAGTTGTACCATAAGTAATTCCAGAAAACTACACTCTCATACAAAAGCTATAGAAAAAATCTGTAGTAGAGTACAAAAAACTCATGGCTTACACCATGCATGTAATCTAAGAAACACATATGAAAGTTTGTCTAAGTAAATTCCTTAAAAAGTGCGGCCAGAGATAATAAGGACCCAAAGTGAGGCATTTCAAATGAACTATAGATTGAATCAAAGCCATGAAGCCTAAGCCTATTAAAAGTGATTTAGAAGATATCCAAAATAGGGGATCCAAATGTTATATCAAAGATAAAAGGAGAGGACCATAAGTGAACTCTATCATAACACTAGATATCAAGTGGACATACCAAAATAACATAACTATAGTATCATAAGGTAACTCAAAGGAGGAAACTGTAACTTAAGTGAGCTATCTCTAGGATAGATGGAAGATTCTTGATGACATCCATGGTTGAGTCATGTATGAGCAATGCACAATAAGTACTCCACACTATAACACCTTGAGTGGGTATATGCATTCGTAATATGTAATGTGAAATCCATATATTAGAATAATTATTCTTTAAAATTAAATTAATCTTTTGAGTATGTTAATTTTTGAGTTATTTCCTGTGTTCTTAATTTTAAATTCTTTTTGAAAATTATAGCCCCTTGAATGGGTTTATGGCAATTCTCTCGAGCTAATCTTTGGTTTTGCAACAATGCAATGTATGCCATTATTGGAGTACATTTGTCACTTTCTAGTTATATATGTTGATAAAAAACTTTAAAGACCATGCAAACAACTCCTTAAAAGGCATTCATTAACACATGTTTTGCAAGGTTGTGGAACTATCAATGTATCCTTAATGAAACTTTTCCTCAAGCATGTAGTTATATTATACACGTTCACACACTATTTTGTATAAGTAAAGTCCTGCCATACATAGTGAAAGTTGTACCTTCAAGTTCCATTTGCACATCACTTAAAGTTTTCCATATCATGATGAAAAACAATCGACAAACTACACAATACTAATGGCAATGTGTTCTTAAATATACATCGTGAAATGAATATGCATGAACACACACCCATTAATGTGATCCAACTTGGTGTTTCATGGTTCCCATGACGATGAGGTAGGGGCAAGGAGGGAGACCATTGTAGTAGTGATTCAATGAAGTTGAGTTGCCAAATTGTGCTATAAGGAACAGAGGCATGCTGTTAGATTTTACATCTCGAAAACCATAATATCTTGACATATGTTGGTCATAAAATAAGTTTGGAATTTGATAGACTACAAAAATCATCATAAAATAAATTTGGAATTCGATGAACTACAAAATTTTTCATAAAATAAGTTTGGAATTTGATTAATTATAAAAATCATCTTACACTTTTATATGAATATAAGACATTTTGTAACGCCAATAATTATGTAAATAATACTTTAATATTATGATTAAATTTGAAAACTTATCTATATATATAAACTTTAGACATAAAATATTGTTTCAACCCATACTCTAAAATAAAACTAAATTACAATGTAACAAATTAAATAAAATAAATATATAAATGATTAATTTTAATAAATATATACCGTTAATATATTTATAATTTAAAAATAAAAAAATAAAATGAATATAATATTTTATATAAAAATAAGTTGCCAACTTTTAACATTCACAACACTAAAAATAATCTATAAAACTATATGTTCCCCTAGTAACAGAGAGCATTGCTCCATTCAATTTAATTAATTTTAGATGCAAGTGCGATGGGAGTCATTACAACTTACCCATTTAATTGGAGTGGAGAAGTGGAGAATTGGTAAAACTTTCATTATTAGTCCCTGCCATTTGGCAATGGCCAGGGACTATAGTAATCAGTTTGGTTTGACTTAGCATTAATTCCAAGTGCTATTTCGGAGAATGTCTGGGTTAAAGCAAAGTTTTGAAACGTTTTGAAATGCTATTTGCGAGGATAACCAAAGTGCTCAGATTTGCCATCTTATTTGGCCTCAGATTTGCCATCTTATTTGGCCTCTTCCCGAGGCGGGAGAGGCCTGAGTTTAGGTTATCTTCGTTAAGGCTGGTTTATATTTGCTGACGGTCAGAGGATTTCATGTTTTAATGTTAGCGTCCCTTAGCATTAGTTTGGAGATGCTATGATAACCGCTTTGTACGCACCGCTTTGTACCCACCGCTTATGTCTGGTTCTGTCTGCATATAACAAGTGCCATACAGGTTAACAGGTGTCATACAGGTTGCATACTAGGTGCCATAGGTTCCATACGAGGTGCTACACTGTCAAAGTCATAAAACTTCCATCGCAGAGCACTGTCATTGTTGACAAAGCAAACATAAGAAAACAAGAATGGTTATCCAAACAATAATGGCTACCAGGTTGTTGTAGTCGCTCTAAGGCTGTGGGTGATCTCCGATCTCTACTGAACTGACGCTGTGGGTGATCTTCGAACATGAATAACGATAGACTGCTCAGCGTGACTCCTGTTGAAGTTCTGATAAAGTCCTCCTCCCTCTGCTCACCGGATTTTTGTCAGGTATTTGCATTTGCTCTGCAATTCACCATAATCAATTTGTCTCCATAATGGAATTTTAACAGCGGTAGCATAATTATTTTGCTACAGAATTAGACGTCAGCTTAGAATTTGTGTTAAATCAACTTGCGTATATCCTTTCTACCATCGCCGAACGTACGATGCTAGGTATCAGACTGTTACTAGAAACAAGAAAACGTCAAAAAATAATTTGGCGCTTAAAGAAGATATTCCTACAGGAAGCAACTAGGTCTCTCAGCCGCCTCTTGACAGAAGATTTAATTAATCGAACGAGAATTTTCCAGGTTTAGGCTCCCAAATTCCAAAAAATAATATGTCTCAGGGAACTGCCTCCAACTGGCAACAACCTTTACGGAATTTGAATAGTGGAAGCAGTTTCCCTAAGCCTATTACAGACCCTTGAACTCAGAATTCCCTTCGAATCGAGAGGGTTTCTAAACATTAGAGGGTAAGCCAATATTCAAATATGCATTCTTTAATATCTATCTGGATTAAGTTACACAGTAAAGAATTCAAAATAAACAAGAAAACAGGGACACTCTACTGCTTCTTCCTGCACTTTCCTAAAAACTAATAGAATCAATGCTATAGATCGACCTGATACTAAAGATCAATGCAAGAGATCGACCTGAAGATTTCTGGGAGGAATTGCAATATCAACCAGGCACACAACCTTTTAGTTAGCTGTGATTCCCGCGGTCTATCCCCCATTGTCAGTGATCCTACTTTTTGCATACATTGGGCCTTCTGCATGGGCATTTACACGGCTACCACCATTTCACTGTGAGCAGGGGCATTGCACAGAGAGACACTGACATGCGTCTTCGACCTAGCTTCTGCATCTGCATCTAATGCATTAAAGCCTGGCCCCCTTCACTTCTGCATCTAATGCATTAAAGCCTGACCCCCTTCACTCGATTTAGTAGTGCTGATTTTCTATTTTTTATAAAGCATCGGACGTACTCCCTCGGTCAAGCCCTAGCCCTGACAAGTTTGCTTGTTCTTCGGGACAACATCAATTGAAATGAAATATTCTATTTGGTAACCCCGCTAACTCATTAAGAGAGCATAAAGACCAAGTATCGTCGTACTTTACACAACTCCTCCCTAGCCTGGGCGGTGCTGCCTCGTTATATACATGATTTCTGCTGCTGTTGGAACTAAATATAGAATATGATATCTCTTTGTATACGATACTATGGTACGATCGATTATGATAACCTAACGCGGAAAGCTCCCCACGCCTACCTTCGCACCAACCTGAGCGCTGTGATTTACCTACCTTTTAGCGCCCTTTCCCGTAATATCTGCCTTAGTTAATATCGTTCGTTGCAACCTATGTGGTGACCGACTCGAACTAGGAAGTCTATGGCTGTCTGATGAGATCTGCCTTCCTTATGAATTCATATATCAGACAAGATTGCGTAATTGAACGAGGAAGGGTCTTAAATGTTACATAGAATATTATCACATCCAGGTTGGTTCGTTAAAGGATAGGTTAATAGGCCGTGAAGAGGCATGTGTCATGCATGCAGGTGGGTCACACATATGGCACTGTGCATGGTGATCATGGCGACAAGTAAAATGGGGCCCACGACAAGTGGAATGGAGTTGACTAACCAAAATGTTCCATTGGGCAACTTCATCGTTGTTGAAGATGATGGTGATGAAGTTCAGCGATCGTCGACAAGAATATTTGGTCATTATGGAGTTCGGCTACCATCTTCAAGGTTAACTGGATTACATACTGTCAACGACATTTACTGCAAATGTTGCCACCAAATATTGGGCTGGAGATATGTGAGTTTCTATGCTGCTTACTGGATCAATTTAACTCATAGGGTTTGCTTTTAATAATGTTTCACTCTCAGGAAAAGGCATACGAAGAACAGGAGAAATACTGATGGTGAACGCATTTTGGGACTGGGGGACCTTGGATGCCAGGTAAATCTATCATGAAGCACTTGCCTTAGCGTATGTTTTATGTTTCTTTAATGTTGACTATCACGTCTATGTTTTTCTTTGTTGCCTGTTAGATAATTTTCTTAATTATGTTATAACTTATAGATGCAGCACAGCTAATGTGTTTTCTGGGTAATTATTAACAGGGTATGGGGATCCCTGTTGGAAAACTAGCACTCTACACAGCACTAGGTGGAATCCGTGCACTATCACGTCTATGTTTTTCTTTGTTGCCTGTTAGATAATTTTCTTAATTATGTTATAACTTATAGATGCAGCACAGCTAATGTGTTTTCTGGGTAATTATTAACAGGGATCCCTGTTGGAAAACTAGCACTCTACACAACACTTGGTGGAATCCGTCCTTCTGAGGTACTCGGCCCTAGTTCCAATGAACTTCATCAGAACTTAGAAGTAGCTTGTCAATTGTAAGGAGGTCAATAGGCATTTTTTTCACTTAAAAATCCCTCCTGGTTCATTGCGCATAAAAGACAAAAAATAATGTTAAATCTGAATAGAGGTCTGTTATATGCATGGATATTTTTGTTTCTATTGTTTGCAATTTTTGTGTTTGCACGGGTTTAACCTGTAAGATGCCTTTTATTTGAATCCATTGCAAAATACACTTTTGTTTTACTAATTACAACATTGTAGTATATAAACAAAATGGGATAGAGGTTCTACATAGGAATGAAGCAGAAGCGTGCTACAGGCCAGGTTTTCTTATTAACCGTGAAGCATTTATAGGTTTTTCATTTGTAATTCTTTCCATAGGGAAATCTTCTTTGCAAACATTTTATATTTTTATCCACTTTACAGGAATATGATGATCATCTTGATGAGTTTATGTATGCCGCCAAACAAGCTTTTGGAGAGAGCGTCCTTATCCAGGTCAGGTGCCAGATAGCTGGTTTACTTCAGAAATGATTTGAAATTTTTCTTGCTCTTTTTGTGGCAGAAGATGTACTATGTTGAGTTCCTAACGGAACTGATGTGTAACAATTAACTGTTCAATTCAGATCTATTCCACAATGACTGATTGTTTAAAGAATAAATGTATTGACCTTATCTTTGATGCATGGATATAAGATCTTATTTCAATGTGATAACTGAGTCTTTGTGAACCTTATAAATTTAGTGCACTATGCTTGGAAAAAAAATTTAAATGCAGGGAATTCTGAGAGTGTGCTTTCTTTGTACAGTTTGAAGATTTTGCGAATCACAATGCCTTCAAATTGCTTGAAAAGTATAGATCAACACACTTGGTCTTCAATGATGATATTCAGGCATGTCTCTAATTCACTCGATTTCAAGTATTGTCCATAGTCTGCTAAAATTACTTACCTGTTTATTTACCTCAAGGTGATCTTTTGGATGACTATGAGAGCTTGGTACCTTATCTGCCCTGTTTACTGCAGACTTGCAGACTTACTTTTTCCAAAAGGTTTCCGTTTATCAGTACATAATGTCAAGATTTTACACCAAAATTTTCCATTTAGATTTTCGGTGCTGGATTGTAAGAATACAACATGGTGGGCAGGCTTTAATGCCGTGAGCAATCAGCTTCAGTTGTGGATGTACCAACAACTTTGTTTTGTGATATGCTTCAAAATTTGGCCATGTTTTTCTGTAACTGCCTGATTAATGTATCTTGTTTTTGAATGTTCTCATCTTACTTGCTTATCATGTTCATGGACAAACTTTTTAATATTAGTATTGCTATATTTTTTTAAGACATTCAATTTTGCTTATCGTTTTAAGATTGTAGCTTCTGCAGTTTTTAATGCTGAACAGATTTGCTTCCTTTCTCATAACGTGTTAGCCAATGTCTTTCAAGAAAACCCATGAGTATTCTAACTTGTAGCAATTATAACATAAAATATGACATTGTGAGACTGAAATTTTTGCATAATTAATGAGTATTTTGCTGTGGAGAGATTTTTGCTTCAGAGGAAATTATGCAAAGAGGGATGAAAATGGATGCACTTTGTGGTTGCCAATTTATTTTTTTGACTAGTTTGCTTTAAATGTAACTATTGAGCATCCAGCATTCTGCAGAAAGTGTTTGAGTCAATTTTTATACTAATGCGATCTGTTTGATGGTCGTTTTTATTTGAAATCAGGGAAGATGAATGGAGGGTGTGTTCAGAGATTGCAACATTCTTCTCGGGGTGGAGAAGGTTCAGAACAAAAGAACAATAGGCCTGGTAGAAAAGAACAAGAAGATGAGAATCAGAGTATGGCCCAACGACGTCTTCTGAGATTTCAATACCGTAACCTCAAGAGCTCAATTGCTGGTAAACGACGTCTTCTGAGATTTCAATACCGTAACCTCAAGAGCTCAATTGCTGGTAAAGTTACCAAAAATTCTCTATTCTTTCTTTCAATGTTAAATTATGGTAAAGCCATTTAAATGTGTGTGCCAAGGTCATCAGTATACTTTCATGTAATGCAGAGGAAAGGGAAGAAATATTAAAGACAGACACAGACAAATTTGAGTCTCTTATCCATAAGGTTCAACACTTACATAATTTAGGTAAATTGTCATTTGCTATCCCTTCTGCTCCCTCTGCCAATTATTTTGTTCTCTCTTCTTTTTCTTTTGCCAATTATTTTGTTCTCAGATTTTAGTTTCATTTCCACCTTTTTGGTCATCTGCTCAAGCTAGAGCCATGTTTTTGGCTATAATTCTTTCTTTTATTGCATTTTATTGGAAGTATAAAATAAAGCTTTTAGTTTTCAGTGCAGAAACCTCGTGAGCAAGTTGCAGATGGTGAGGCTCTTTTTGACATCACAAGTGCATTAAATGCATCTATTAAGAGCACCCAGAGCAGTGATGGTGTCACTCCATTAGCTTTTGTCAATGCTCTCCTGAGAAAATACAATAATGAGTCACATCGAAATATATCCTTAGAGAGAGATGATAATCAGACCCAGATCTCTTGGGCAACTTTGGGACTTGAAGCATCTACTATTTTTCCTGATGTTGCAGGCATTTCCACTATGTAAGTTTTGACGAGTTAGCCTTTTGTGCAACTTCCTGAATGTCTTCTTAGTACGTCTTAAATTAATTTTGTATCTTTCCAGGCTTGGAGGAACAGATAGTGAAATGAAGCAAAGAAAGATTTCCATTTCAAGAAAACGAGGGAAGCCTACGGAGAGTACTTGCCCTGTAATGGTAAGCTATTCTCAATCTGCTTCTGCATTCAAGAAGCTTTATCACTATAGACAAGGTCATCAATGAATTATTATCTGTGAGATGTAAATGAAACATTTCATTCATAATGTTGCAGTACCTGTTCAAAGTAAATGCACCCTCCTGTCATTCTTGTTTTTCTATATAAACTGAAACTATCCATGAACATGAATATATAGTCAATAAGATAGTTACCAAATTGCTTGGGATAAAACAAGAATGTACAATGACTTGATCATGTCCAATGAACTATTGGCAATTAGGATTTGATTGCAGAAAAATCAACAATAATAAATAACAAGTTGGGGCTCTAGGTGGTGTTGCAGATTTTGGAATAGGCCAAAAATTGACAGGGGGGCATTATCTTGGGAAACTGCAAAGTAGTGAAAAGATTGAGAAAATATCGGGCTAAACATGGCAGCATAATTATGGACTTGAAATCACATCGAAATATATCCTTAGAGAGAGATGATAATCAGACCCAGATCTCTTGGGGAACTTTGGGACTTGAAGCATCTACTATTTTTCCTGATGTTGCAGGCATTTCCACTATGTAAGTTTTGACGAGTTAGCCTTTTGTGCAACTTCCTGAATGTCTTCTTAGTACGTCTTAAATTAATTTTGTATCTTTCCAGGCTTGGAGGAACAGATAGTGAAATGAAGCAAAGAAAGATTTCCATTTCAAGAAAACAAGGGAAGCCTACGGAGAGTACTCGCCCTGTAATGGTAAGCTATTCTCAATCTGCTTCTGCATTCAAGAAGCTTTATCACTATAGACAAGGTCATCAATGAATTATTATCTGTGAGATGTAAATGAAACATTTCATTCATAATGTTGCTGTACCTGTTCAAAGTAAATGCACCCTCCTGTCATTCTTGTTTTCTATATAAACTGAAACTATCCATGAACATGAATATATAGTCAATAAGATAGTTACCAAATTGCTTGGGATAAAACAAGAATGTACAATGACTTGATCATGTCCAATGAACTATTGGCAATTAGGATTTGATTGCAGAAAAATCAACAATAATAAATAACAAGTTGGGGCTCTAGGTGGTGTTGCAGATTTTGGAATAGGCCAAAAATTGACAGGGGGGCATTATCTTGGGAAACTGCAAAGTAGTGAAAAGATTGAGAAAATATCGGGCTAAACATGGCAGCATAATTATGGACTTGAAATCACATCGAAATATATCCTTAGAGAGAGATGATAATCAGACCCAGATCTCTTGGGGAACTTTGGGACTTGAAGCATCTACTATTTTTCCTGATGTTGCAGGCATTTCCACTATGTAAGTTTTGACGAGTTAGCCTTTTGTGCAACTTCCTGAATGTCTTCTTAGTACATCTTAAATTAATTTTGTATCTTTCCAGGCTTGGAGGAACAGATAGTGAAATGAAGCAAAGAAAGATTTCCATTTCAAGAAAACGAGGGAAGCCTACGGAGAGTACTCGCCCTGTAATGGTAAGCTATTCTCAATCTGCTTCTGCATTCAAGAAGCTTTATCACTATAGACAAGGTCATCAATGAATTATTATCTGTGAGATGTAAATGAAACATTTCATTCATAATGTTGCTGTACCTGTTCAAAGTAAATGCACCCTCCTGTCATTCTTGTTTTTCTATATAAACTGAAACTATCCATGAACATGAATATATAGTCAATAAGATAATTACCAAATTGCTTGGGATAAAACAAGAATGTACAATGACTTGATCATGTCCAATGAACTATTGGCAATTAGGATTTGATTGCAGAAAAATCAACAATAATAAATAACAAGTTGGGGCTCTAGGTGGTGTTGCAGATTTTGGAATAGGCCAAAAATTGACAGGGGGGCATTATCTTGGGAAACTGCAAAGTAGTGAAAAGATTGAGAAAATATCGGGCTAAACATGGCAGCATAATTATGGACTTGAAAACATGAAAAAACTCTTGACACTTGACAACCTTAAAATATCAGAAAAAATAAAAAATTTCTGCAACACTAGTGTGGATGACTAGTATATCGATTTTTGATTATTTAGAAATAGAGAAAAAAAATGATGTAATCGGAATATTTTGTTGACAGAGTGAAGAGCCCAAGTTTTATCTTATGCCCTTCAATCGAGGATAGATCCAATAAGATGTACTAGGGTTTATCAAAAGGATTTGCAACTCATTATTTTGGCATTATAGCCTCAGTATTTGATGATACTATCTGCTAGCAATGTGGTCATTAAAATTACAGCAAACTTGGTGGTTTTGTCTCATTCTACAATTCGACAATATGAGTCTGATTCCTAATTTTTGGACAACTGCTGCACCCGCGCAGGATTCCTACAGTATGATGCTGGCCGGGTTGTTGTCAACGATAGCCAGGAAGTGGTGCCAGGAGGTAAATACGCAGTCTCATTCCTAGGAAAAGTGGTCACTAAGTTTGCTTGGTACAGAATTATAAAAACCTCTTCAGTTGCTATTTTTATTGAGTTTCCTTATTCTTTTGCTCTTTCTTCAAATGCTAGCTCACTTTACAAGTCTAGCAAG
>APFE031719852.1:0-14833 GCA_000404065.3 Pinus taeda
TCTAAACTTATTTATAGATACAACAAGGTTTTGACTTGGTGAAATCAAAGTATCAATACCTACCAAAGCACCACTATAAGATCACTACTGTGAAATCACACTCCATGACCTTTCTGAAGGCTAGTGTATTCGATTCTTTGATTGAATCTATAAAAATTATCATCTTAGAAAATATGATTTTTGAAGGCTAGTGTATTCAAGTTTTTGATTGAGTCTATAAAAGTTATCATATTAGAAAATATGATTATCAAGTTCATGATCACCTTTCTAAACTTGTTGAGGACATTTAACTTATTGTCATGCAATTTAGTATTTTGAATTATGTATTTTTGTAATATGGTGCCCATTTTTTAAGAAAGGACAAATTATCTAAAAAGATAGTGTTTTTATATTTATAATTTTTTTTTATTTGATTAAGTATTTATAGGCGTTTGTTAGGGTTGCATTATAGAGATAGAGATTAAAATATCTTCTATGGAAGTCCTTGGGTATGGGCCATAGGATCTTAAAGTAGGTGATGTTTACTATATAGTTATCCTAAACGAATTCTTATCAATTGGACTCATATCATTTGAGTTTGATAATGAGATCGACATCATTTATGGCTTTATTCTCTCAAATATCCATGAGGTTGAGATTGGAATTGTAGAAATAATAAACAACTACACATTAAAACATTTTTAAAATTGAGGCTCCTTACATATAATTCATAGAACTTTCAATCCAATGGATAAATATAAAATATTTATTACAAGAACTACTACATCAAATTTTTCCAGCATTTTTAGTATGCAAGCTCAAGAAGATAGACAATAAAAATATACTTGAAGAAAATATGAGTATTATTGACCTTAGGGCACATTCTCAAACAACACAAAGATTTGAAAATGACTTTTATAATAGAAATTGTGTAACAACATTAAATTTGATTTCTAATTTCATATGGGTATGATAAAATAGAAAATCTTTCAATCTTATTGTCTTAGCAAAGTAGCTCATAAAAAAACCAAGAAACTACTCATAATAGTTAGAAACTAAAGTCTAATTTTCAAATTTATAAAATATAAAATTTGGAAAATAGTAGTATTCTTGATATATTATATAAATGAAGATAAAATACAATACCTCAACTCCTCCCAAATTGGTACAAAATTTCCATTTAGCTCATCACAAGTAAGGACTCTCCAATTTCTTTGCAAACCTTAGCTAGGGCATCTACCATCAACAATAAACCCTAACTAGCAATACAAGGGTCTATAAATGCATCCCACAAAGCTATCTAACCTAGCACACGAAAGTCTCCACAACAAACTAGCATTGACATCAACAAGTCCATTATGGAGATCTCCCACTTGCATCCCATAACCTATCATGGAGATTATGCAAGTACACATTATGCCAACTCTACTTTCATCAATCTCTACAAATCTTACTCTAGAGTTTCATCCAGCGAACCTTAATTCTAGCTTGCACCATGACTTCAAGACAATCTTTTGTGATCCAAGTCTTCTCTAGGATTTACTTCTGCATGAAAACTTAGTTTTGTGAAAGAAATAAGTTTCTCACGTATTTTCAAATTTTCTTGGTATCAATCTATTCAAAAGTATGCATAGTGGGTGCTCATTAGATCTCGAATTTGATATTTGTATCCAATGAGTGCATACACTTAACATTTGAGTAAACCTATAAGGAGATAAGTTCAAAGAAAAGATTAAAAAAATGGTTTTCTTATTTTCCCTCATAAAATATTCACCCTTGGGGATGGCATCATCATCTTAAATCCAATTCATTATTTTAAAGTTGACTTTGTTAGTACCTTTGTTGTTTTGAGGTTTATTTTGACCTAAAATTTCCCCTAATCAATCGCCCCACTCTTGCATCACACATGCAGAAAGACTCCAATACAAGTGTTAATCTTACACATACAAACTTCAATATTAATTTAAGACAAAGTCTCTCTTCTCCTATTATGTAGAAGTAGGTGAAGGAGGTCAATAATAAAAATGGATTATGCCCATAGGAAACCTACTGAAAGCCACTAAAGTAGGTCCAAAAGTGGAGCACTTCTCTATCAAGAGAGTACACATGTCACTAGATGGTTGGGCACCACCTCCCAAATGGATTGTGCTCCAAGCTAAGCTTCCACATGCCAAACAGTGCTCATAAAAAGGTTTCATGCTCTCCAATACAAGCTCCTAAGGTCCAATGCTCCCCCTCCTCTTGTGTCTTTTGGGTCCACACTAACCTCCAATTGGTAACCCTACAAGAAGTACTCCCTCAATCCAAGCACTCTACTTCTATTTTGGTTTCACATGGTCCTAATGCTCCTAGGGCCAAGCACCCTTCCTCCTCATGCCTACTGCTCCTACACAAGATGGCCAATTTCTTGTGCCAAGCATTCGACATGCATTCATGTAGAATATGTGCATTATTAAAATACATAACTAACTCCAAAAGTAGTGTGAAACTAAAATATATCTTTAGAACAAGCATCCACCTATAGTGAGCTCTCTAAAAGTAAATCAACAAAAGTAGTCAAAGATACAACAAGGGTCTAAGATTTCATATGCACCCCATATCACATGAAGTTCATCCTTAGCAAGGTGTGAACATTTTTTAAGCAAACTCAAGATAACGGTGGTGAGATTTGGTGTAGGAAATGACATCAAAAAAACTTATAGTGGGGATGATATGCACTTGATCTATGAGAACAACACCCCATTCTCTACCCCCATTGATCTTTAAGATTGCCTCTAAGTCCTTGGAGAAATCACCAATGAATGACTAATTCAGTTTATTTTGTTAGTTAATAAAATAGTGTAATCTCCATTTTCAATCGAGATAATTTACCATAATCTATTAATAAGTTGGCATAACTCTTTAATGGTTTTTTTCTTTCTTTCAACCGAGTGCCTCAAATGTGACTAAATTTTGAATAACAATAATTAATCCTTTGTCTATTTTAGTTATGAGTAGATGAAACATGCGCGGTTTCCTTTGCAATGAATTTCATTGAGAAGCTCCACCTATGCAATGAAATCAATCCTTTTTCTTTTGATTTATATCATTATGAAGAAGAACAATGCACCTCTTGTTATTCCTCCTTGGTTTGAATATAATAAAATGGGTGGAATGGATAGAGTGGATAATATTTTCATACACAAATTCCAAAACAAAATATGCAAATCCCCTTCCCCACTCTCAATGTGGTCCAAACTAATACATGTAAATCCTTCTCAAGGTGTTGAAAATGGGACAAAGTGTGCTAAGCATGTCATAGAATTGAGTTGATGTCTTGATATACATTCGTTAATCCAAGGTTCCTCCTAAGAAGACTATGTCTTAACTTATAACTAATTCCATTTAAAGGATCATGTTGTTTAGTCACAATGAAGGGTCCTATAAGGAAAATATGTTTATTTGGTTTTCTAGCTTCATAATATCTTCCCCATATGCTAATGGTATACTAATGCTTCAAGGAATCATCACAACATTAGATCTACCAATGGTTAGAGTTCAAAGGCATCATAATGTGGGTCACAACAATGCATATTTGTAATCCAATTTAATACCCTTCAAATTCTTCCTTTCTTTTTGTAAATTCATCAATTATTTCTATTGATATCCAAAACCACATTTACCTATGACCAACAATTACAGTTTTAAACTGCATTCAGCAAAGCGTAAGTCCCTCTCTCTAAATAAAGTCCTACATCTAGATACTAGAGGGATAGGAAACAAAATGAGGCTTACTCTTGAAGAGTAGTCATTCAAAAAGATACTATCTCCTTTTAGCCATTATAAGCCTTTCTAAACATAACCACTGTGAACCACATTATGATAACCAAGTAAAATGAACAAAATGAGACTGTCCATGTCCAATTTCCCATAAAAAAACTATATTTGTAGACTCTCGGAAAGAAAAGTAAACTAAAGTAATGTTTGAAAAAACTATTAGAGGCAACTTAGTCCAATATTATCACTGGCGAGGATGCAGATGAGTTGGCTTCAGGAGTTTCCTAAGCTGGTGCATTTATGACCCTCGGTATCTCTTGTTTCTCATTTAATTTCGTAACATAATTGGAGACAAGGTAACATTCAATGTTGGACAATCGAACTACAATTTCATCTAGGTTATATCTGGTGTCTTGAAGGATAAGCTTAGAGTCTTCTTGACCTGCAAAGAGATTATAATTGTAAATTTGTTTATCTCTTATTACGATATTGAGAAATGCTTCCATTTTCCTATGATGAGTGATAGAGTGGAGGAAGTGTGTATGTCTCCTACGATAGTTCCTTGGGTCAAGGACCCATTTGAGACTGCCCCCTCTAATGTATGTATCTGAGAAATAAGTTCTATCACCAAATTCCTTTGCTTCTAGCTGGAGAATCTCTTTATGAACTTTCAAAGGTGATGCATCAAAATAGTTTGCTATAGATTCCCATTTGAAGAGTCTTCTATGATGTGATGATGAAGGACTAAAAGATCCTCCCATCCAACTAGAAGCCCGTAAGCAAGGTGCCATTGCAACGTATAACTTGTAAAAAAAGGACTGACTTCTGTGGCCAAGACAATGTTGTAAAAGGTTACTAGAAATGAGACACGATGATATATTTGAGACACGACAAAGCGAGTAGGAATGCGAGAAATGGGATAGAGAAGTAGTGAGTTAAGAACTAGAACAGGCCCTTTAAAACCAAATTGAAAAGGTATCAGAATACCATATCCCCCACACCAAGACAGGGAAATGGAAAGAGACACTAGCAGGGTCGAAATTGTCATGGGTTGTTGAAGGGAGAACTGCGACGAGTTCGAAAGATGGACTAGACTCTGAGTTATAAATGAACAGTACAAAGAACATTGACCTAGCCGAAGTTTATTCTCCCAAGTATGAAGTTTATGTTGAAATGGAAGTACAAAGAACATTGACTAGCCGGAGTTTATTCTCCCAAGTATGAGGTTTCTGTTGAGGAGTAACTGAACAATAATTCATCACACCACACCACATAAACCACCAAAAAAAATTTGAAAATGAAGAGAGTGAGAACTACCTGTAAGCAAAGTAGAAAAACATAACCCTAATTGAAGCAAACAAATATCTTCGATGAAACAACAAACCGAAATATGCACTTCCAAGACAAAGCTATGCAAGCAAGTTTGTTTACAGAAGGGGCAACTCATAAACCAAATTAAAACGAATTGGCATACCAAATAAACCTTAACCCTAGACCGAAATTTTCCAAGCCAAAATACTTTTTCGTTAACAACACCTCTGCAATGCTGCCTCCAGACCTTATAAGAAATTCCCTTATACCAACTGCGAGTGATGAAATTTCCCCAAGGGAACAGTAAGAATATTGCTTCTGGTGATTTCTTCCATTTCTTGCTCCGCCACCCTTCCACCCTCACCATGTAAATATAATGAGACACAGACGTGAAGGGCGAATCATTTGTTCTCCAGAGTTGATACAATCCATAACTATGGAGCATTGGTAAGCTGAAGGCCATTATTTTCTCGTTAATATGCGTTGACAGCTTGTTAGTGTGATGCCCCACGATCTGCAAACTCAGTTGAGCTAACCGTGCCATGATTGAAGCAACAAAGGTAATAGAAAAAAGAGGAATGAACCCACATGCAGGGTATATCGACTGTAGGACATGCATTTAAGGCACATGATGTTTAAAATTACCATACCTCAAAGCGGCCTGTGGAGTTTCCATGCTTTCTCTGTCGATCTCCAAGTGTAACACCATGCATCTCTTACGATATCCGCTAAACGTTTGGCCAACCAAGGATTGTGCATGTTGATGATGACTGCTTTGTGCCCAGAGAAGGGTTTTGATAGTATCGTAAAGTAGTCATTTTTTTTTTATCGTTGTATGTTACTAGCAACAGGAAATTATAGTCGCATGTCACCCCATCGGGGACCCTTCAGAGTCTTCCTTAAAATATAAAATTCCATGTACCATTTAATTTGAATACCAACCATAAATTAATTAATTAACAACCTATACACTCTTCACTATAATCGACTCAAGTTCTAAAACCAACCGATAGACTTTATCTTAATAACCAAACTCAATACTAAACAATAAATTAAAAATCTTGTAAGTCTATATAAACTTAATCTTGTCAATTATAATTTTTTAACACGAGCCCAGTGTTCAAAATTCTTATAAAATAAATATGACACTAACATACTTAAACCCGTGTAAATATTAATTAACTTCATTATTATATTTTGTATGGTTTGAACTAAGATATTTATCAAAAAATCAATACATAAGTTATGTTACTAAAATCATAAATATATCCCTTGCTATCATTGAAAATAAATCCACTCATTTACTTATCTTAGAAGAAATGTCTTATTCTCAAAATTTGTTTTCATCTTTTTAAATGACTAACACAATCACCACTTTTCATTTTTTAGAAATTCCTTGTAGATTCAAACTGCTAATTGTAATTTACTAAAACAATAGGCTTGAATCTACTCTACTCATCAACATAAACAATTAAAAGATCGAGAAATCATGAAGCTTACAAGAGAAATAATTCAACCAACACATTAAACAATGATTTACTGGTGAAACCCACAGCTAAAAACCCATGCTATCTATATATTGCATTAGTCATAAAATATGAGAATATTACAATGCTTTGCTCAAGCCCAAGAAACCTATGCACTATCTCTATATGTCTCACAACTTCCTAGACAAGCTCGGGCCAATACTTAACCAAATTTTGGCTTGCCCAAGTCCCTATTTCCTTCTGTTGTTTCCTTGGGAATTAGCCCCTATTAATTAGGGAAATTCCTCAATATGAATTGCGCAATCATCATAGGCCTTCCTTTGACTGCATGCACCACCTGTACAATTCATATGATTATACGATTGACAATACATTGTCCCTAAACTCCAACCTCAACTGGGTAACTCTCAAACCTAACATGCATGATTTATTTATGAGTGAATCATCAGTTAACTGGTTGAACACATGAAGCAACACCCCACTCTCTGACCTCCAACTAGTTCCTCCATCAGTTGGAACTAGTTTAATTGACTTTTTCTTAGTTAAACTGAATTAATTAATTACAACTCAAAATAAACTCAGCCAGGGCTCCTATAATGTAGGAGATACTCTACATGACTCTAGTTGGACCCTCAACTCAAATTAACTGAGCCAACTAAGTCAATTTAACTTAGTTAACTCATACAAGTTGTCTTCTGATGTGGAATTACAATTTTATTCCTAATTTAATTCAAGGACAAAATTAAATTAGGATTTTATTGTTGCATTTTCAACACTCCCTCTCAACAAGAAAAGAATTATCAAATACCCCAATCCTACCTCTATGGAACTTGAATTTTCCTCTTGACAATGCCTTATTCAAGATGTCTGCATCTTGATCCTCTGTAGGAATGCACTCCAACAACATGATTCTCTTCTATACACAATCTTGTAGATAGTGATACTGAATGTCGATATGCTTGGAATGATCATGAAAAAATAGATCCTTAGCGAGTTTGATACAACTTTGATTGTCACAGTAAATCATTGTAGGATCCATCTGCTAACCAAATAACCCAACAAGGATCTTCCTCATCGAGATAGCTTCATAAGCTACTTGACTAGCAACCATGTACTATGCTTTTGTTGAATTGAGTGCAACTAATCTCTGATTCCTATTGTACTAAGAAATTGTTGTTGACCCAATACTAAATTTTCCCCCTGATGTGATCTTCCTATTGAATGGACTCCCTACCTAATTTGGAATTGTGAAGCCTTGCAACTTCACTCCCTCTATCTGTTTGTACCAAAGGCAAAACGAAGTGGTGCCTCTAAGGTATCTCAACACATGTTTAGATGTCTTCCAATAAATTTTGGTTGGCTTACCCATTCTTTGACTAAGTTGGTTAATTTCGAAACATATGTTCGGTCGTGTGTTTAGAAAATACATAAGTGAACCCACAAGCTGTCTGTAAGTAGTATCATCCACTACTTCACCTGAATTAGCATATTCCTTCCTCCAATTCCCTACTAGAGGAGTCTTCATGGGTTTGTTGCTCTCCATGTGGAACTTCTCCAATATCACCTTAGCATACTTTCCCTGAGAGACAAATAGTTCCTCATCTCCTTGCCATACTTCCATACCAAGGAAATAATGCATGAGCCTGGGTCCTTCATCTTGAATTCTCTTGCAAGATCCTCTTTGCAATATTATACTAACTTCTCATCACTTGTTAGAATAAAACCATCAACATATAATACTATAATCAAAAATTTACCTTCAAGCACAACATGATAAAGGTTTGCATCTGCCTCTTCTTTGGTGAAGCCCAACCTGGTGATATAGATTTCGATCTTAGTATACCAAACATGAGGTGCTTGTTTAATCCACACAATGCGTGCTTGAGTATGCATACATATGACTCTTTGTTGAAGGTCTCAAATCCTTTCGACTACTCATTATACACCTCTTCCTCAATCACTCCTTTAAGGAATGTTGTCTTCACATCCATCTAATGTATCTTCCATCTCATATGCATTGAAAGAGCTAGAATAGACTGGATTTAATATTACCTTGATACTGGAGAAAATTTCTCCTCGTAATCAAATCCCTCCACCTAAGAAGGCCATGCTACTTGTGTTTCTCCACACTCCCACATACTTCTTGCTTTACTTTGTAAAGCCATCTGGAACTCACCACTAACTTGTCTACTAGTATTGGGACCACTTCCCAAACATTGTTTCTGATAATGGAGTCATACTCCTCTATCATGGAATACTGGTTTTTGCACCACTTCCTCCAATTAGGATGGCTCAATATCTACATTCTTTCTCATCAGCGCCATGTAGCCAGTGTACCGATATGGTTAACTCCTCTGCCTGCACTATGATGTGGGTGCTCCCACATTCTCTCTAGCATAATTTTTCAAGTTTTCAGCCTCTTTGGTGCACTTCCTTCGATATCTGGAAGTCTTTGCATGAATGGGTGCTTCCACTCTCTTCTTCTTTGCATGTGGCTGCTCCACATCATCCTAAGGTTCTTCCGTTGGAGCTAAAATATCCTCATCTACATGTAACTGAATCTCCCTCTCAAGGGAACATCTCATGGAACTCTCTTCATCAAACTTTACATCTCTATGAACCACTGTCATACTATGAGATGGAAAGTACACCTAATAGTTGTGATGTGTATCAGCGTACCCCAAAAATATGTCCAACTCAGTTGTTGGCTCTAGATTTTTCCTTGCATCCTTGGTAACATGACAGTAAACTGATGAACCAAAGATCCTGAAGTGTGCCACATCTAGTTTCTTACCTTAAAAATCTTCTTTTGGTGTAATCCTGAGAATCCAATGAGGACTTCTGTTCTGAACATATACAATTGTGTTGCATGCTTCAACCCACAACTGCAACAATAGGCCCTGATCATGTAACATTTCTCATGCAGCTCCCGCAATACTTATGTTCTTCCTTTCAACCACCCCATTCTATTATGGGTTATGGGATGCTATTAACTCCCTTTGAATGCCTTCTGATGCACAAAATTTCTTGAATTGATTTGACACATATTATCCACTGTTATCACTCATGAGAGCCTTCACTCTACTACTAGTGTCTTTATCAACAAGTGCATTAAATTCACAAAATTTAGAGAATGTATGATATTTCTTTTGTATAAATAAAATCCAGCACTTGTGTGAGAAATAATCTACAAATATTACATAATACCTATGCTTGGTCATGGAGGCTATTGAGAACAGTCCACACAGATTTGAGTGAAATCTTTTAAGGGTTTCTTGCGCTCGACTTTCTTTATCATGAAAGATGCTTTTGGTGTACTTCCCCAATGTACACCCTTTGCATGTATATCTCTTCTCTAGTGCACCCTTGGGAAGTCCTATAGAAATATGTTGCATGATCTTCAAAGCTCCATGGTGAAGATGGCCCAATCTTCTATGCCATAATTCACTAATGTCTCAAGTTTGTACCTTCTCTACTTTTATGCTCAAAGCAACACAATATTCTACATCTAATTTGTAGAGGTTCTTCACCCGAACCCCAATCTGCTTCACTTGTTCGGAGGCTATGCGACAAAGGAAAGTCTTTCCTTTGTTAAATGTCACATCGTAGCCATGGTCCTCCAACATAGCAACTAAAACCAAATTCTTCTTTAGACACAGAACATACATGACATCTTTTAATGTGAGAGGAGAACCAGACTCTGTCTAAAATGTAACAGTACCAATGTCGTTTTTGCTATACCTTCCATCATCTCCAATTTCTATGTGCATCTAGAGGTCCTTCTCCTCAAGGTCACTGAAGAATTATTTGTTGTCGGTCAAATGGAATGAGGATCCACTATCCAAATACCACGCACTACCCATCATTGATGTTACCATGCAAGAAATCATGGTGAAATCCAACTCGAATTGTGAAGCAAGAACTTCACCTGTCACTCCTCCTGGGGGCTTCTTGTTGGCCTTCTTATGGGAACACTTCATGGCATAGTGTCCCAGCTCATGGCAATGAAAACATTTAATCTTTGATAATTCCTTCTTCTTACTGCCCTAACTAGAATCTAATTTGGAATGGGATGACTTTGTTATGCTCTTAACCTGCAAGACACTACCAGAATACCAAATATGTGAAGAAATATACCTAGAACATAGAACAATGAGAAATAATAGCAACTATTTTATTATTCAGAAAGCAATGTTCACTTGCCTCTTCGAGGGGGCAACCTCCAATAGAGCTGAGCTCAATTACAAAATAAGACACGATGCTCCTCGAGGGGAGTCTCTATCCTTTATATAGGATTCATACATGCAATACCATGGTTCTTATTAATACCATCTATCTAATACCATGGCCCATTTGCAACTAACTGTGGTCCCTTTATTAAATGTGAGTTAACCACTTACAATTATTAATATGGCTTTATTAACTCTTTACTTAATTATAACTATGACTCGATCCTATTACATAAATAAAGGGTTTAGGGTTGGACCCTAACATGCCCTCCCCCATACGAATAGCCTTGTCCTCAAGGCTGAAGCTACGGAAAATGTTGAAGGATAGTGGTTGGTTCCTAGGTTTCATCTTCCGGAGAGGTGTCTTTCCACTTGTTGTGCTCTACAAACAACCCCCCATTTCATATTGTTTTTATTCATAAAACATTAACCTATGAAATGGGTCCCTTTAAAATAAAATTGATATCAATACTTTTATTTGTTCAAAAAGTCCGATAATCAAAAGAATGCGTTTATAAAACCCTTTTTGAACAATACCCTTTTAAATAAATAACGCAAAACTTGGTCATTACGATAAAGCGATCGCAAAATCACATATCGCAATGACATAAGAATTATACATAAGTGGCACAAGGCTTTCCACCGATGCGATATCGCAATTGGCGATCGGCAATATCCAATGCACACCCTAAAGCACCCTATGTCATTTTCCCTGATGCGATGCGCAATCGGCGTTCGGTGATCGGCGGGTTACCATCACTTAAGTCTCTATGCACATAAAGCTTTTCGCCGATGCGATATCGCAATCGGCGATCGGCGGTACCCAATACATATCGTTAAGGCGCACTTACCATTCCCCCGATGCGATGCGATAAAGCGCAGTTTTCGATAAAAAGCCATTAAAGTGATTGGATAGCTCAATTTATTCATATTTAAAGCTTAATCACTTGCGCTCAGCCGCCAAAGCATCCATTGCATGCTTAAAAGGATTATTCACCCAAATAACGATTTAATGGGCATTTATAGGGTGACAGGTTTTATACGGCCAATTAATGGAATCATGTCTTAAAATCTTTCTATGGATTGTCTCCGCGCCCGTTTTAAAAGCTAAATATTGTGCACCTATTCATATGTTATTGTCACTTGCAAGCTTTCATTGTTATCTCTCTGTATTACGCGCAATTGCCTCTCTGTGCAGAATTCATTCATAGACAGGAGTCTGAGCATGATGGGAAAGAAATCAAAGAAGACTGCAGGTGCTTCCGCTCCACCAGTTGCAGGACAAGTTGCTGTAAACAAAAAGAAAGGCCTAATATCTGATACTACATGCACGGGTCTCACCAGAGTTACTTGGCAAGGCACTTACGACTTAATTGAAGCCGAGAAACCACAGAAGATGGTAACAGAAGCTAGCGCGGATTCACTACGGAAGTCTGATTGCACCCTCAAAGATTTAACCGACTCTTTCCTTCACAGAATAGCAGCCAGGGAGCAAATTCTCCCATACACAGATGTTGTGCGATGGGCAATTGAAGAAATCCCAATCATGGACAGAACTTTCAGCACCAGAGATGGGAGGATTTTCGGATCATTCAAGGCAGATGACTTAAGGCAAATGTATCATTTGCCCGAGCCAGAGAAAATATATAACAGCGCCTTCCTGGAGAAGTTTGCGAGCGAAAATGAAATTGAATCCGAACCTATCAAGGATTGGAGACAAAATCCAAACAAGCACAAACACGAGTCTTCCGGTAAGTACTCGGTTGATTCCTTGGCTTCTCCTTATTGTTATGCGGGTATAATGATGTGTAGGCTATGGGGGCTGCTCGACTCTGCTAGTTTTTACCATAAAAATGGTTCCTCTTATGGAGGCAGCAGTAAACGGTATAATTATGGATTGGGCTACTATTCTCTCGGATAAACTAGCATTAGTCGTTCGTGATTTTAGAAATAAGACTGTGGTCACTGAAAGGAAAATCCCCCCATTTTACTATAGTGCATATATCTTAGACACATTATGTTTCAATTCCGAATTTCCTGTTCTCGGTTGGAGGTGGACTGCATAGGACCCCTCGCCCATTCATATTATACCACACCAAAAATTGTGGAAGTCTTCTTACAAAAACCACCTGTATCAAATCTGTAATGGCTTTATGGTGCCCATTTACTATTCCATTTTTGATAAACCCATTTCAAAGATTTCCTATCAAGCTTCCTTTGATTTACCAGCAGTGGCTAGTTGGTTTGGAGAAGAGCAATTTACCTATATCAGAGTTTACGGCAGCCAAGCCAACCCACATGTTCTTCCTTTATATGTTCCAGATAAGCTGTTAGCAAGAGAAATCGCATATCAGATTACGGCTGAGAGTACTACACAGACTCTCAAAAAAGAAAAGAAAAGAGGTTGGCCCTCTTTTCCCTTAAGGTGTGGTGTCTTTACGTTGCATGATCTTAAACATGCAGAAAAGGAAGCTACAAAGATTCAATCTTTAGCTCTGGCCACAATCCCAAACAGGGCATTTCATCCAAAGCTAGTTGCCTATGCCGAATTAGAACAAGCCAAATTGACAAAGTTTGAGCATCGGGAAGATATGTTCGATGACCTGTTCACTTCAATTGAAACAATAGGTCAGGCTAAAGAACTCGCTAAGATGAAATATAATGATGAAGGGTTGACTGAGTTCAATAAACTTAGAGAACAGAGGTTGCAAACTCTGCCTCTAGATTTATTAGCAACGACCCCAACGACATCGTCAAGCGAGCCTGGTCGGCAACAGTTAAAGGAACCTCCTGCTATAACAAAAGATCATAATAAGGAGCAGGAGGAGAAGCAGAGGAAAGAACAGGAAGAACAGCTAAAGAAAGAGAATGAGGATAAACAACAGAGGGAACAAGAGGAGCATAAGAAGAAAGAGCAGGAACAAGTACAGAAGGAGTCTCAAACTAAGAAAGTGCAACAGACCACCACTGATGCCAATGTAGATACTACCACAGACCCTAAATTTCTCCAGGAATGGCAGCAGTTTGATTCTATCATCAGTGGAGTAAAAGGCTCAAAAGATACAGACAGTTCTAAGACCAGCGACATGCGAGACGATACTTCTTCTCAGGTTCTAAGTGGAACCAGCGGCCCACCTAAGTCTAAGTATATTGAGATAATTCCAAAAGATCCCACCGATCAAATCATTCTGCAGGTAGAAGATATTCCTCCATTGGATGTTTTCTACAGCCTGAGGCACAGAGCAGTTGTAAAGCGATCAAGGAAAAGACGAAGGATTGATCAACCTTCTATCTTTCTGGAGCAAACAATCACGGGTAATGTAGTATGGAAGGAGAAATTCGACCCCTCCAATGACCTAACGAAGTTGTCACAGTATGCTGGAGCCTATTCGGCTGCAACAATCGACAAAGCATCGGAGGTAAGCCTTCTATTGAAGAATAAGGACCAAGAAATCTCTACATTATAGACAGAATTGGCCGAGACAAAGCAGAAGGCAGCGCAAGCAGAGGAGCAGTTGCTGGCACAACAACAAATGAATAATCAATTAACCCAGCAATTGGAAGCAGAAAAGCAAAGGATCGACCAAAGTGCGATCCAGAAACAGAAAGAATTGACAGAGGCATTGGAACAGTTGAAAACAGCGAACGAGCAAATGGTGAAAACCAAAGATGAGCAAATTGCTCAAATGTCATCGCAGCTAGAAAAGATAAAAGGGGCTTCGCAAGTGGCAGAGTTCAGAAAAGAAGCATCATTGATAAACAATGCACTAATATCTCAAGTTAAACTCTTGTGTCAACAGATCGCTCAAGCTGAGCCACTGTGTGAGTTAACTATATCTATAAATGAGCAGGTGGAGAAAGCCCGGGATGAATTGAATCAAGCCGATGAAGCCATTACTACACATCTTGACTGGCAAGATTCTAATCAGGGAAAAGCAGCAAATTTGCCCAGGATACTTGAAACTCATAAGGATATACTTTTCACAGAATGGCACACTCAGGTGATGAAAGCAGAGAGAGCGGCTTCAAGATGTAAATCAACTTCTAGCAATCTAGTTGATTTAGTTAACA
>APFE031719852.1:27773-54171 GCA_000404065.3 Pinus taeda
AAGAAGTTATTGATATCAGCATAGTTAGCATTTTTGTTTTATAGATATTTAGATTAGCATAGTATTTATAGACCCTTTCATGTTTTTAGAAAAGGTCGTAAAACTTTCTAATAAACTTAACAGACTGAAGTTTGCACTATTGTGCTTCTGCCTTTATTCTTTTATGAAACTCGACCAGTCGCTTTTACTTTAATGACGAAATTTCTTGATTCAATTGTGCACTACTGTCATTGATTGAGGAATGTTTATGCGTTGAGGGAAAAGCCACACATAGCAATTGATATCTGGGATTGGCCTACAGCTCAAATGGTACTTCTATCTTTGACTGAAGTCATTCTGTGTATGAGAATTGTTATGTCATTATCTTGCTATCATTGATTGTATGCATGCGCTATAACAACAAATCTTGTTCATTCCACTATTGGGTGTTTATTTGATATGCTTTTAGTTTTAATCATGTATATGTTGATGATATAAATGTGTAAAGTGTAGTAATATCGCTTTAAATCGCTGCGCTTAACTATTTAAGCTCAGCAATCCTAAATAATTCAATATCTATGCCTTAAGGATACAGTCATCTATATGTTTATCTTTGAGATATAGAGCATCAAAAGCTACGCTTTAGAGCTCAATAGATTCCCGGGATAAGTTTCATTTATTTATATTTTGTCAATAGTATTAGTCCTTCGCCTATCGCTAGTGTTACTTATAAAACATTCACTCATCCCATTTTATCTATTTCTGGGAAACTGGTCCCATTATCCCCAGTCGGAGCCACTATCCCAAACGGAAAAGGAGCTGCACTAAGGTCCGGACTGGGTGGTTTCCCCAATGTTGTTGCAGCGATTTTCGAGGCATCAACACCACTTAACGAGGACTTCCTTGATCGTGCAGCCATGCAAGTGCCGTTCTCATGTGTCAAGAACCTGTTCAGGTTGGAGCCAGATTGACCCTTCTTCATCCACTTCAGGTAGACTGGTTTGAATTCTGCAATGGTTCCTAGTCATTTTCTTGAGGCATGAGACATGGAAGACAGGATGGATTTTTGCAGTGGGTTGTAAAACTATCTTATAGGCAACTTCTCCAATGTGTTGAAGTACTTGATATGGTCTATAGAATATTGGAGATAATTTCTAACAACCCTTGTCTTTGAGTGATGTTTTCTTATATGGTTGCAGCCTCAAAAATACCTTATCCCCTTCTTGAAATTGGCATTCTAAGCAATGTTGATCTGCCTATTTCTTCATGCAGTTTTGGGCTTGATAAATATTTTCTCTAAGGTGGGCCAGCATGGTTGTGCGGTTCTGTAGGAGTTGATCCACTGCTTGTACCTTCAAGAATCCTTTGATATAAGAAGTAGGGGAAGGAGGAAATTGACCATAAACTGCTTCATATGGAGTAATTTTTTTGGTGGCATGATAGTTGGTGTTATACCACCATTCGGCTAGAGGTAACCACTGTACCCAGAGATGTTTCTTTTTTGAAGTGAAACACCTAAGGTAGGTCTCCAGACATTTGTTGACTGCTTCAATTTGACCATCATTTTGTGGATGATATGAAGTACTGAGTTGTAGTTGGGTACCTTCTAGCAAGAAGAGTTCCTACCAAAAGCTACTGGTGAAGATTGGGTCATGATCAAACACAATGGAGGTGGGCATGCCATGCAATTTGAAGATCTGATCCATGAAAGATTGAGTAACCAAAGTTAGTGTAAAAGGGTGGGGTAGGGCACAAAAATGAGCATACTTAGAAAGTCTGTCCACAACCACCTTGATGACTGACTTGTTTCCTAGCTTTGGAATACCCGTAATGAAATCCATAGAAACCTCTGTCCAGATTGAGGCCGGGATGGGCAATAGTTGTAATGTGCCTGGGGATTTGACTGTTTCTCCTTTGTGGTGCTGACAGACATTGAATTCAGCTACAAAACTAAGAATGTCCTTTTTCATGCCTGTCCAAAAAATTGATCTTCGAGTGCGAGCATATGCCTTCTAAAAGCCTGGATGTCTTGCAGTGGGAGATGAGTGCAACTTTGCCAAAATGCGGCTTTTGAGGGTGGATGTTGGTGATATTACGACTCTGTCCTTGTAGCAAAGAATCTCATCCTGCCACAAGTAGCCCATTGTGGGATTTGGATCCGTCTGCAATTTATTAATGAGTTGGGAGAGCCAAGGATGTGAAAACCATTCCTTGTGAAGCTCTTCAATCCATTTTGGAATGGGAAGGGAAATTGTGAGCAAGGTACTCTCCTCCTCAAATTGGCGAGATAACGCATCTGCTACAATATTTTCGCGCCCTTTCTTGTAAATTATCTCATAATCATATCCCGACATTTTGGAGAGCCATTTATTTTGTTGTGGTGAGGATAGGTGTTGCTCCAAAAAAAAATTAAGGCTTTGATGGTCTATGCGGATTTGGAAATGTCGCCCCAATAAGTATGGTCACCAGGTATCTACTACATGTAAGATGACCATCATCTTCTTCTCATAGGTAGATTGTCCCCAATTTTTCCCACTTAATTGTTAGCTCATGAAGGCCAAGGGTCGACCTTCCTGGATTAAGACCACCCCAATACCTGTACCAGAAGCATCACATTCAATCACAAAAGATTTGGTGAAGTCGGGTAGTGCTAAGACTGGAGTGGAACACATGGCATGTTTGAGAGCTATAAAGGCCTATTGTGCTTCATCATTCTAGAGGAATGAATTTTTCTTGAGGAGTTGAGTGAGGGGCCTAGAAATGCGACCATAATTGTGGACAAATTTTTGATAGTAGCCTGTGAGACCCAAACATCCTCTCAAGCTCTTCAAGGTCTTTGGTTGAGGCCAATCCTACATTGCCTGGATATTTTTGGGGTCCACCCTAACACCTTCATGCCCCATAATGTGGCCCAAATACTTAACCTCTTCCATGCCAAAATAGAACTTGGACATCTTGACAAATAATTTATGCTTGCAGAGAAGTTGCAAGAGAAAATATACATGTTGAAGATGTGTGGCCCAAGTGCGACTGTAGATGAGGATGTCATCAAAGAAAACAAGGACAAATTTTTTGAGATATGGTTTGATTAGGTGGTTCATAAGGCTCTGAAAAGTGGATGGGGCATTACAAATACCAAATGGCATGACCATGAACTCATAATGGCCTTCATGAGTTTGGAAAGCAGTCTTTGGAATGTCTACTTCTTTCATGCAAATTTGGTGGTAGCCCAAACGAAGGTCGAGCTTAGTAAAGAATTGAGCCTCATTTAGTTCATCCAGCAAATCATTGACAACTGGGATGGGAAATTTATCTTTGAATATAAACTTATTGAGGGCGCTGAAGTCTGGACACATATGCCATTCCCCATCTTTCTTGAGCACCATGACCACTGGTGATGAATAAGGACTAATGCTGGGACGAATGACACCTGCTTCCAAGAGTCCCTTGATTAGTTTTCAATTTCATTCTTTTGGGCGAACAGGTATCTATATGGGCGCACATTTGGTGGTTGGGTCCTAGGGACCAAGTAATGCTATGATCATGTTCCCCTCTTGAGGGTGGAAGCTCATGAGGCTTGTCAAAGAGTGGTAGATGGTTGTTTAAGATCTATTGCATCTCAGGATGAATATGAAGAGAATTGGGTTCAAAGGCATGGATGGCATTAAATTGGGATATAACTCCATGGTGGCCCTTTTTTAACAATTTTTCCATCTGATGTGAGTTGATGATAGAGGGAGCTCCCGCCTAGAGTCCGCGGAGGGTATGTGTGTGGTTGTTCTGCTTAAAGCTCATATATAACTCCTAGAAATCCATTGTGATTGGGCTAAGTGTGCGAAACCATTCAACACCTAGCACAATGTTGCACCCTCCCATGTGTATGGCAAACATGTGGGTCTTTAATTGATAATCCCCCATTTGAAATTTGACATTTTCACGGCGGCCTTCACATTTCATTGTCCCCCCATCAGAAATTTGGACCTGGAAGTTAGAAATTGCTCGGACAAAACAATGCACTACTTCCACGACTCTTTGATGGATAAAATTATGTGTACTGCCACTATCAATCAAGACTACTTCTAGGCGATGCTTAATAAGACCTCTGATTTTGAGAGTTTGGGGAGAAGAAATCCCTACCAAAGCATGCAACGAGATAACTAGTTCTTCAGGTACATTGTCCTACTAGTTGTCCTCTTCTTCCTCCTCTGGTTCCTCAGGTGGTGGGGCTTCCTCCGATGAACTGTGATTAGTAGCGTCAATTTGAAAGAATTTGGGCTCCTTGCATTTATGCCTAGGGGAGTATTTCTTATCACAATAGTAACACAATCCTTGCTTTCTTCTTTTCACCATTTCTGCTAGTGAGACCTTTTGAACCTTGAGTGTTTGGGTAGTGCTTTGAGCCTATGTGGGGAAACCCTTGGCCATGAAATTTGGGCGATAAGATTGGGCCGCTAATGCATGTTCTACTTCACGAGCTATCCTGCAAGCATGCAGCCATGAGCTAGGGTGGTGCAGTCGAACGTGGGCTTATATGGCTTCTTTGAGACCACTGACAAAACATTCCACGTAGAAATCATTGTGTAGACCTTCAGTGTGGAAAGCTAAGGCTTCAAAGGCTGTAATATATTTGTTCACTATTCCTATCTGTTGGATCTTAGTGAGATGACCCAAAAAATCAGAGTCATAGTCAAAGCGATCCATAAGAGCTTTTTTGAATATCTACCAAGTCAAGGGCCTTCCATAGCAATGTTGATGCCATTGCCACCATTGCCATCTTTCATTGTCCAAGTACATGATACCCACACTAAGCTGAGTCGCATCATCGAGGATGTAATTCAGTGTGAAATATTACTCCATTTGTGCAATCCATGCGGCCGGGTGAGAGCCATCAAATTTATACATGTCTAGCTTGGGTGGTCACGGATGGGATTGTTGGTGGGTGCCAAAGAGGTGAAGAGACTGGCTAGACTCTCCCTCCATGTTTTCATTGCTAGTATATGCCTCCACGCGTTCCTCTGATTTGCCCTTAGAGAGTGTTTCATTTAAGTTCTTCAACTGCAAGATGACATCATTCAATTGTGATTCAAGTTTGTCAATCCTCTCATTTGCCATAGCTTGAGCTCTAGTTTGTACCATGCACCAATCCTATGTACTTGAAATTTGGGACCGCCTGAAATTTTTGGCACTAACAATTGAATGGTACCACCTTGCTCAGCTCGTCGACCTGATTCTTATGAGCTAAGCCACCAATAAGTTCCCTAGGGGGTCTCAGACTTAGGAACCCACACAATTAGTCAGATCTAGATCTGGATGGCGGATCTAATGGATTTGATGGATCCGAGTGCTGTTCTCAGTGTATTGTATCAGCAAGACGGCCGACAATTTATCTATGGCAAGGTTTCAAGGGAGCTAGGGGGCTTCCGATATACCCAAAGGGTACTTGGAAGACAGTCTGTGTGCGGTTCTGTCTGATGCGCTACTACTCGAAGGGGTACCCACATGGGTTACAATGGAGTCCAACAAGCGTGACCACCTCTTGTATTTCCTGTGTGCATGCCTCCCCAAATCCACAGGTTTATGCGCTCAACGACAAATCCCGTGGTTTAAAGACGCTGGAACACGTCTCTAGCCAGAAAAAAAAAATTGCTAAAAATTGGAGATCCCGCCAGCCCTAGAAAGCGCTCTGATACCACTTGTTATGCTCTTAACCTGCAAGATGCTACCAGAATACCAAATATGCAAAGAAATATACCTAGAACATAGAACAATGAGAAATAACAGCAAGTATTTTATTATTCAGAAAGCAATGTTCACTTGCCTCTTCAAGGGGGCAACCTCCAATAGAGCTGAGCTCAATTACAAAATAAGGCATGTTGCTCCTCAAGGGCAGTATCTATCTTTTATATAGGATTCATACATGCAATACCATGGGGCAATACCATGGTTCTTATTATTACCATCTATCTAATACCATGGCCCATTTGCAACTAATTGTGGTCCTTTCATTAAATGCGAGTTAACCACTTATAATTATTAATATTGGCTTTATTGACTCTTTACTTAACTATAACTATGACTCGATCCTATTACATAAATAAGGGGGTTAGGGTTGGACCCTAACATACTTCCCTTTCCCTTTATTTTCATTTCAAGCCAAGGCACAATTATCCTCATCATCATGCTATGATGAGGATCTATCTCTGTTGTTCCACTAAATCTCTTCCTGCACCAAGTTGGACCACAAATACTCCCACTCTGGTAGCTTCTCCCTCCCATATTCTGAATCCTGGTAGTTGTGCCAACTCTTAGGAAGGCCTATTAGTGTTAGGTTGACCAGATCATCTTCGGAAACTATAACGCCAACACTTCCAATCTCATCTCGACATTAGGTGAACTTGATCAAGTACTTTGGTATTTTGTTTCCCTTCTCCATCTTGATTTTCCTAAGTTTTTCCTTCAGTGCTAGCTTCATGTGATCATTGTTGTTCTAAAATAGGTTTGTCAAGGCCTTCCACGTTGCATATGGAGTCTCCTTCCTGTGGAGGTTCAAGATAATATGATCTTGAACTCCTTCAAGTATGATCTTTCTCGCCTTTGCAACACATTTCCTCCACTTTTCCATATCCTGAAGATCAGTTGTTGGAGGCTTAGGAATATCTTTGTCTATGAATTCATTCAACCTATTGTCTTCCAACATTGCCTCCATCCTGTCCTTCCAAGCAATATAGTTCAAATTACCCTCAAGGGCATATTCGTTTCTCAATCTGTAGAACAACATCTTGTTGGCTCTTAATAATGATACTGCGAATTCAATTCCACCTACGAAAGACAAACTCATATTCTCCTCTTCTAGAATTATTTATGCTCTAATATCATGTAGAAATCCCTTGTAGATTCAATCTGCTAATTATAATTTACTAAAACAATAGACTTGAATCTACTCTACTCATCAGTAGAAACAATTAAACGATCGATAAATCATGAAGCATACAAGAGAAAGAATTCAATCAACACATTACACATTGATTTCCTAGGGAAACCCATAACTAAAAAGCCTCGTATCTATATATTGCATTAGTCAGAAAATATGAAAAGATTACAATGATTTGCGCAAGCTTAACAAACCTTTGCACTATCTTTATTTGTCTCACAACTTCCTAGACAAGCCCAAGCTAATACTTACCCAAATTTTGGCTTGCCCAAGTCCCTATTTCCTTTCGTTGTTTCCTTGGGAATTAGCCCCCTATTAATTAGGGAAATTCCTCAATATGAATTGTGCAATCCTCATAGGCCTTCCTCTGACTACATGCACCACCTGTACAATTCAGATGATTATACAATTGATAGTACATTGTCCCTGAACTTCAATATCAACTAGGTAACTCTCAGATCTGACATGCATGAGTTATTTTTATGAGTGAAGCATTAGTTAACCAATTGAACACATGAAGCAACACCCCACTATCTGACCTCCTACTAGCTCCTCCATGAGTTGAAACTAGTTTAACTGAATTTAACTCAGTTAAAATGACTTAATTAATTACAACTCAAAATAAACTCAACCAAGGCTCCTATAATGTAAGAGACACTCTACATGACTCTAGTTAGACCCTCAACTCGAATTAACTGAGTCAACTAAGTCAATTTAAATTAGCTAACTCATACAAGTTGTCTTGTGATATGGAATTACAATTTTATTCCTAATTTAATTCAAGGACAAAATTAAATTAAAATTTTCTTCTTGTATTTTCGACATTTTTCTTTTCATATAGATACACTCCTATGATGATTCTTACCTCAAACAAAGATAAAAGATCTAAATCCAAATATACATGAATATGCACGAACTTATTCTCTTCACAATTTTATTTATAAAAGTGATTTATTTCTGAATATTATTTTATAATCAAGTGATATGTTTTAAACAAATATTACAAAATGTGATTGGTTTGTAAAAAATTATTTACACATGTGATTTAATTTATAAATATTATTTATAAAACATATTTATTTTTATATATAATATATAAAATTTTACTAAGGTTATAATTTATTTGTTTTATATTCTAAAGGTTTTTAGCATATTTTTCTAATTAAAAATGTTTAAAATTAAATAAAAATGGATTAAATTATTAATTTAAATTATAAATTTTATATAATTTAAATATTCAAAAAACATTAAATTATCTCTACTATAATTATGTCCAAAAATATTTCTATATAAACATTAAATCTATTTATATATTCAAAATTAATTTTTAAATAACAAAAAATCACTTAAAATAGGTTTCTCATATCAAAAACTTCAAAATTCAAAATAATTAAACAAAGTTTCCAAATTTGGCTTTTCCTTACTTTTTTATCGAGAAAGTTTAAATGCATCATACTTCAAACATGTCGAGAAATAACGAGAGTAAACCTTTTAACCACACGATTCGTTCAAATTAATTCATAATATTGGCTCCATTTTATTTATTATCCAAAATTTTATTATGTTATTTTTTAATTTGATAAAAATAATAATTAAAAGCATTTTTAATAATTATACACCTAAATTCACAACCTTGTGAATACCTTTCATTTAATTTATTTTATTTTGCAGGTAATTTTGTCAATCTTTTCAATTTTAACCTTTAGTTAAAATATTATTTTATTTAATAATGCTATATTTAAAATCTATTAAGTTTAGTGAGAATACTCATTTTTTTCCGAAATAATAAATATAAAGTCTAACAATCAAGAAAAAGTGTATACCTTGCTTTAAGACTTATTTTATATAGGTAATCCAATTATACCAAAAGACTCCAAAAACCCTAAAAGACATCTACATACTCCTCTTGGCCCTCAACTCTAGTGAATATTCTAATATATATGATCAATATGAAGACCATTCTTGGAGGTAAGTTATTTTCATGTTCTCCACTCCAACTCCTTTGTAGTGGATAGATTCGTGAATTATTTTTAATTTTATATGTGAATAACATATTGTATTTACTTTTTTTTTTTGGCTTTGTTCTCCACTCCAACTCCTCTGCAGTGGATAGATTCGTGAATTATTTTTAATAATAACATATTGTATTTATTTTATTTATTTTTGCCTTTTTACTTTATTTATTTAGTAATGTGGATATTTAAATCTATTAAATTTGGTGAAATTACTCATTTATAGTGTAAGATTTTTTATTTTTGGTGGAATAATGAACACAAATTTCTCATTTTCAATAATTAATCAAAGGTCTATGCTTCCAAGAAATCTTTACAACAATCAGGTTTATGCCTCCAAGAAATCTTTACAACAATCTCATTTTATATAGGCAATCACATTATAATAGAGGACTCCAAAAATCTCAAAAGGTGCCTGCATACTCCTCTTGACCCACAAATTTAGTGAATATTCTATCGTAGATGATCAATATGAATGAAAGTTAAGTACTTGTACCTGGAGGAAAGAGGAGAAGGAAGTAGACCACACTATAGTAAACCTTGATATGCATAATCATAAAACTATAAACAAACCCTTAAACCCTAAAGATACCAAAATATTCTCCATGAACAACAAAAGAATATAGAAAGAAGAACTCTAAAGGTAGGGTAATGTCATCAAATATTTCTTATGGAGGGAATCACTCCAAAATTTATGCTTGCTACAAAGCAATATGTCCAGTACAATGATACTCATGTATATGTATACTACCTCATGAGTATACATAGGGGTCTATGTCAACTATCCCTTATTATTATATTATTTCATTTAAATTACACAATGAACCTATTTATTAATCAACATCTACCAAGTGGGCCTAATCCATTATTATGGCCATATTACATTTCATCCTCCTTTGCATGTTTCATCCCTAAAGCATGAGAATAAACCATATAATATGACCTACTGAGTAATCTAGTCAACTATCACTATGCATGAGTGTTCATCCATACTAGTGGAATGTGGAACTAGAATCTAATTGTAGTCTTCCCTCTTTGATCTCAATAATAGATTCTTCTTTTTTATCCATATATTCATCATTCTACTCTAATATCCCCATGCATTGCTTTCAATTCTCCATATGCCTCCATGCTAGTTGTCCTTATGGTTACATATTGATCCATCATAATTTTGCTAACATTGATGACTTTTACTTGATGACTAATGCTTCTTTGGGTGGCATAGGTGATGATATACAACAACCTTAACTATTGATTTTTTTTCTTTAAATATATTTTATCTTCTTCTTCCTTTTTTATGCCCTTCCTAGGGATTTTCTTCATGTTCAACTATATATTTTTCTTCTTATTTGACTTTGGACATTTCATATGATATATCAATAGGTACTACAATTATTTTATTTATCGTGACTTGTTCATGTGGCACCTTGGGCCTTTCTTTCTTACCAAGAAACATATCTTATAGTGAAATATTTTTTCTTATACCAAAACTTCATAAATTTCTTTTGCACATTAATATAAATTGTACCAACTGATTAGATCCAAGGAATACAAGAAAATAATATATATATATATATATATATATATATTATAAATATATAATATATATATATATATAATAATATATAAATATAATATATATATATAATTATATATAGCCATGAAAAAAATATAAATGCAACACATATTTAGCCATGGTAAGCTTCAAATCTTTGAAATTTTAAATATTCTTACACTTAACTTCTATACTTTGGATATGTTCTATAAGAACTTGCAATGTTTTTACCAAGTTAAAATTGACCAAGCTATGTTTACAAATAGGGTTAT
The DNA here is from genome assembly GCA_000404065.3 of Pinus taeda. Taxonomy (NCBI): domain Eukaryota; kingdom Viridiplantae; phylum Streptophyta; class Pinopsida; order Pinales; family Pinaceae; genus Pinus; species Pinus taeda. Next base: position 38,523 of record APFE031719852.1, read on the forward strand.
GTTGCGCCAACATGAATAACTTCCCTTATTATTTTGATTTGAGGCACCTTGAGGTGATTTATTCTTAAGCAAGCTCAAAATAGTATAGGGGCCCTCATCCTATGGTTAAATTTGAAATATATTTCATCAAAGGTTGAAATAACTCCACTATGTTGTTTATTATTAGAATCACTATTACTTTGGGATTTTGTTTTAATACTTAGTGGGTTTATTTTCCTATAAAACTAATTCTCATGGTTGAAATTGTCTTAATTGATCTTTTATTACATGCATAGGAAAGTGACTTTCCAAGTGATACAATTCCAGGATAGTTACATTTCTAGTGATACAATGTAGCCAAAAGTTCTTTCTTGACCATATCACGATGAAAAGATGTTTATTCGAAACATGACACAAGAAAAAGAGTGTATTTTAGCAAAAAATTTCCTAATTTTTGTCACAAAATTCTCTTCAAGCTTATATATCCTCAACAAACTCTATCTTTCTTCTCACCCTTCACCAAATAAATAACTTTTCCATTGAAATAATGCATGAAAAAATATTTTCCTCTAGCGATATTCTCAAAAATTCTCTTCGAGCTTATCCTTGTTCGATAAACTCTAGCAAAGAAATAACTTTTTAAAAAAAAAGGCACAAGAAAAGTCTTTCCTCCAATGAAATGTCACTAGAGAAAGTCCCTTTTGTAATGACATAACACTAGAGAAATTCCTTCTTCTGATGACCTATCAGTGGGGAAATAAATTCTTCCAATAACATGTTGTCAAACAACCATCTCTTCTTGGAAAATAGAAGAACATTCTTCATTGCAATGGCACTAGAGAAACATTTTACTATGTTAATATTAAAAATTTCCCTTGCCATTGACACTTTGTTGAAGAAATTTATTTCACCTGAAACATGGCATTGAACAAAGTACCTTCTTGACTAAAAGAACACATAAAAAAGATATTCTTACAATAAATTATTCTTGTCATTAATTCGCACTTGAAAATGATGGAAAATAAAAAGGGTTATAAAAAGGGATTTCCAGCCATTTATTTTTATCATTCACTAAGTGTAGTGTTGTCGATGTCCCCATAAGAACTTAACAACTACATTTCATAATTTATTGTACAACCAGATTGTCACCATCTTTAATATTATAAGTAAGATATTTTGTCATGTCCATGGATAATTTGACTGTGATAAAATGTTTGGCATATTTTTTTCATGCTTTTCAATGATCACATAACCTAAGGAGTAATGGGATCACCTTACCATTCACTAATCCATGATCACATAACCTGAGGAGTAATGGGATCACGTTACCATTCAATGAGCCATCATTTTTCAGAAATGCCTGTGACAATTGTTTTTCAAGGGAAAGGGTTTAGAAAACTAACATCATTTTCCCAAACCATTAACCCCTAACATGAAACCTATTTCAACAAGGGTTTGAAAAATCATTGACCTGGCTTCCAAAAACCTCCTATCTTAATGCACAATTGGGTCTCCACTAGTCCTTAGCTTCAATACCCTATAAGCCTGGCACCACTATCCTTATAAAAAAAGGATAGTATAGCCCCTAACAATCAAGGCTAGATCAAGCTAGGGAAAATAGAAAGAATAAAACATTATATAATATGTGACCAAATGTTTTTTCAGTTCTCCCACCACTATGCACTTGCCTCACCTCTCAACCCTTAACGCCTATATTCCATACATTTAATTTCTCAAACTATAAAACCCATACCAATATTTTTGGAATTTAAATTTCAAATATGCAACCAACAACATTTTAAATAAACAAGAAAAAACCTCAACGAAACTGTCTAACCTTTCATTTTTATTTTCTAACCGTAGTAATGGGTTATTTTATCAACATGGGTGAATTATAGGGCACATTACAGATACATATTATAGAAAGGAAAGAAAATATCTTGTCTCATTTTCACACTAATATTTAGCACCTTAGGTCCCATTTTCAATAGCACTTACTATATCATTGAAAAGGACTTCCTACCAATGGATTAATATTCATCAATTCTTCCAATGAGATATATTTCCACCTATGGCTCAAGATAATCTAGACTTGGGTGTCTACTAGTCTATCAAATAACCATGGTTATACAAAGTGGTTTCCTAAAGCATGCGGATGTAGAAAATTTAATAATAAAAAACACTAAAGGAAAAACCTTGTCTTACTTCAACCATCCTACCATTAGCGCCTACTAAAACATGCTTTCTGAGGAAATTTATTGGGATAAGGATTGGCTCAAACCATTAGAAATTGATCCTAGAGAAATAATTAAATAAAAAAGGGAATTTAAATCAATACCCTCAAGTGAATACCCCATCGATTTACTTAGGACTCCATATTAGTTTGTGTTGTTTATGGTGTGTAGGTTATATGGGGAAAACAATGCTACAAATTTTAGGAAGGGTGGGTTCCCTTGGTATATTATATTTTTCTTATAAGAGGATAAGTTCAAAAAATATCGATAAGATTCCCAAGATAACAACTTCAGTTCAACATCGCTTCTTATTTGTTGGATGTAATGTGTGTCTATATTCGTTCCCAGACATGGATGGTAATGGAATACATAATAATCTCTCATTCACATCTAATACAAAGAACTCTGGGATCCCAAAGACAATTTATCATATGCCAAAATATGCCCTGCCTTTCTCATCCCATTTATGAACTATTTTTTGGCACTCTAGTGCCCTACATGTTAAAAAGAGCTAGGTAGATTATTGGAATAGATGAGATTGGTGGTGAGCTCCAGTATTGCAACAATAATGCTGCAACTCCTGGGGCTTCCTTCTTTACTTTTATCAACCCGGTAGTTCGTAACAAACTTGGAAGCGATGGTGTTATATGCACAAGTACTAGCTCTTACTGCAGGCTGTCACTTGATTAGCTGGCGCAAGTTTGCTAGGAGCTTAAGCCAACTTCTATGAGTTCTCAGAAGAAGCTTTAACTATGATGAAAGAAACCTAACTCTATAGGGGCTCTTCTATTTGCAGAAAGAGAAGGAAAACTGAAATGTAACACAGACCCTAATTTACCTATTAACCCTACTTTTGCAAGAAAAGAGATGAAAACTGATGAAATGAGTGCCATTGACTACTAGAAAGGTAAATTTCATTTATTCAAGCCACTTTTGAAAAGAAATGAGAAGAAAACATCTTTTTGTGCTTTTGAGTGTTTTTATGTGAAATTATTATGCTTGTGATTTATTTGGTTGTGATTGTGTAGAGGTTTGGTGGTGAAGAAAGATGGAGTTGGTTGTTGCAGAGGTGGAGGAAGGTGTGGAGAAGTCCTAAGAAGCCCCTAGTACCCTTCTAAAGACTTTCATAGCGATCGGACTTCGAAAAATCACTCCCAGGAGATTCTACAGGAGGCTGCAGGGGATCTACAAGAGGAGGTCGAGAGCTATTTCTGGAGTTTTGAAGGTGGAAAAATGATGGGAAAGAGGAAATTAAGGCTAGATGAAGGTGTTGAGGTGTTGAGGTGTCTAGAAATTATCAAGGAATATCAAGGATGAACATGATGGTTGGATTTCTTCGAATGGCAAGAAAGCAGCTTTACGGAAAAAAAGCAGAAATTAGGGTAGATTGGCGAAATGTTGCGAATCAGCTAGGAAATATATGAGAAGTGAGTTGGTGTTGGCTATTCTATGGATGTGTATGGTGATTTGAGGTGTCTTGCAAGAGATCTGCACATCTACTTATCAAAACTTAGCAAAGGAAGAACTAACTATACCATGAAAACAGAACTTTGTCTAGCTTGACCTAATTTCTAGCCTACAAACAGAAAATGTTTAACAGTAACCTATGAATAGAAAAGCATACAAAGAGATATATGGTAAAAGAATAGGAAATGATCTGAGCAACTGAATCTGAACCAATATCAATCTTTCCAAATCAAGTTATCACACTAGCAGTTGCATGGAAGAGCAAAAACTGTGTTTTTAGTGGCAGCAGAAGTGCACTGACCTCAAATCATAGTCCCAGGAAGGGAGAAAGGATATCAAGGCCTACTGTTGGAATTTTTTAATCTTATTCTATCACTAGAGTAACCTACTTGAGCAATTGAAACAAGAACAACTATACTAACCATCAAAACCAACCTAATCTAACAAAGTAGAATGAATTTATGCAACAGAAATTAACTTAAGAACTGAAGCAAAAAAATATAAGTACATAGTAGGAGGTGTTGGGCAGCTTGGGTTGGGCCCTAACCCAAGAGCTCCAGCCCTCTGAAAGAGATCATTGCTGGCTCAAAAACTGTTTCATCTTCATTATCAAAAATAGCAGTTACATTACATAAACTGTTCTCAAAAAGGAACTCGTAAATGAGTTGAACATAATGTTGCACCAAAGTGTAAAAATATACTAATAACTAGCTAACCTACTGAGGCTCTAAGCCTCCTTATTTATACAAATCGAGTCCTCCAACAGTCCTCCTAAAATCAAGGAACTCAGCTTCCTAGAACTGGAGATAAACATTAGTCCTACTTTACTTGCTCGGCTGCCCCTCGGAATCATCAATGTGGACCTTTGTGCTCCGAGTTTCTGATGGAGGATTCAAGGAAATGGGTCATAAATGAAGGAGATACCCCCCCTGCAAGTCCTCTTCCCTGTTTTCCTCGAGTTTTGGCTACAATTTGCTCATAAATCCCTTGACTTTGTCCAAAATTCACCAAAAAATCTGCATAAGGCACATATTAGACTACATGGCAAAATGACTAACCCGGTTCACTCTATTAGCATAAATATATTCAAAAAAATGCAATAAACTAATGAGAATGGCGGATTAAGTCAAAATAAGAGGCAGAATGAGCCCATATAATTACCCATTTCTGGGGCTCATCATCACCCCCCTGCTGAATGGGTTGCTTGTCCTCTGAACAACTAATCTAACTCTTCATCTTTGATGGCTCTAATATATTCCCTGACATCCCAAGCCTCTGATGTGATGTCTTCCTCTTTATCATGGAAACCTACTTTCCTATCCACTTCTTCCCATTGTTTTTGTTCTTCCTCCTCCTTTACTCCTTCCAGCAGTCCTAGTAGCAGTGGAGGGCTGACTTTAAGGCCAATCCAATTTTCCTTCAAGCTTTGTATTGAGTGCTTATACAAGGGCACTCTCCTCATGGATTCCCTTATCCTGTTTGGGAAGTGATACTCCCTTATCCTGTGGCTATGTGGCAATGTATTCCACCTTCTCATGCAGGCATAAATACAGTCATCGCCAAACAAACTCTCCATATCCTCGAAATGAGCAAGATCCTGGGCTTGTTTTTCAACATAGTCAGGGACAACTTAAGGATTAGCTGCAACGTGTTGGTAGCCATAGATGAGAGATAAGGGTTCTGCTGGTTCTGCTCTAATCATCAGGGGTTCACTTAGCTCTTTTGTCATCATTTTTCTAGATTTCTACTGCCCTTTTCTCTTCATGGCTTATCCAAGATGCAATAGCCATCAGCTGCAAGTCTCCCAATGCAGCATTTGGATCCCATAAGTTCATGTTAGTAAGTGCCATGTTGTGCAGGTAAAATTCTACTAGCTTCGCTTTATCCTCGGTTGAACTGTGATCACATAAATGCATAAATTGGCCATAATCCTGAAAAGGTATTGTGCCCCTCTAGGCCAGTGCCTTAATCTGACATTGGAGCCACTAATCTTTAAGGTACATTGCATATGATTTGGCTAGCTACCTGCACTGTAATGCCTCTATTTCCCAGCTAACCATGTAGGCTAACTGGGCTTCCTTTTCCTATAGCTACCATTTCAAAATCAATACTTCATTTTCTGTGTGGGATTCTTTTTCCTGTTGTTGTTTCATCAATGTCTCGCTGTCTATTTGGGGTTCCTCTTCTTGTTGTTGTCTATTTGCTGCCTCACTATCTGCCTGGGGTTCCTCTTTCTATTACTATCCTTTTAAGATTGACAGCTCATTTCCTCCTTGAGGTTCCCTTCCTTGTAGCTGCTTTTTCAGCATTTCATTTTCTTCCTCTAATTGAGCTCTTCTGATTCTTTATGTATGCCTGACCATGCTCAATTCTTTGCCCATATCTCTCAACTTGTTTTCCATGTGCCTAATGTCTTCTACCCCTTTTGAATTTGCAATCTGCATCCATGTATGGGTCTTGACTCTTTCCTTTTCTCTATTGTGGTTTTCCCTTTTTCTGCTTTTGATGTTGTTTTAATATCGGCTTTAGGTTCAACTTTGGTGGTGTCATGTTTCTCCTCTCCTCTCTATTTTTCTTATTTTTCTTCTTCCAATTGAATATTTTATGCTTCTTCATGGATTTCCTTCTCATGTTCCTCTTTCTGTTCCTCCTTTTCACTACCAGATGGAGTAAGGTCGTCAGTGAGAGTTTTTATGTCATATTCTTTAGTCATGTTCCTAAAAATCTCCTAAGCTATAGGGATCATGTATGTGTGGAGGGTATCCTCCACCAGCGATTTGATGAGCCCATGGTGAGCCAGCTAGTCTAGAACCCCTGCATTCAATTTGGTCCTACACTCTATCAAGGATTGGAGGAGAAAATATGGAAGACTGAGTTTTCTAGATTCAGGTAGGTCCATGTCATATCTTAGTTCATGTAACAGTCTGAAATGATAACCATAGACGATGTTGTATCTTCCTTCATAGGAGATATACTTCATGATCTAATAGCTGACCTCACCCCATGGATAAGGTATACTTTTCTTTCTGATCCCATTCTTATCCTACATAGGATGTTCATCAGACTGGAAAAAGGTCTTTTTAGCAATCTGTCCTAGTGGTTTTTCTTCTTTGCTCCAGGGGAGCCCAAGTGGAAGACTTGTAATTCTGATGATGAACTTTGGTGTAAGTTCCATGGTTAGACCCCTGAAACTGACTGTAGCATGGGTTTTTGAGTGGGGTTTTAAAGACAATAAAAATTCCTCTATAACTTCCCAATAATACCCATGAAATTTCTCAAAGAAAGGCATCCAATTTTCCCTAGTAAAGATGGCTACCACTTCTAGGTGTTCATGCAATTTGGTGGAATTCAGAGGCTCCTTTCTCATAAAACCCCCTGTCATGATGTTCAGTGACTGCTGGAAATTCTCAGGTGAGGAGGAAGGTAGCAAATTTTCAAACCCGAAAACAGAGGAACAATTGAGGTTTGTTTCTTTCTGGAACCAGAGAGGGAATTTTTTGTGTTCTTCTTTTTTAACAAAAGCAATTTGAAATTTTCCTTCCCTTCAACCCTTGTTCTCAAACTTAATTTACTTCTCAGTCTGTTTGAGGGAAACAATATCTTTCTTTTTTTTAACAGAAAGTATATCAGACAATGTTTTTTCCTTTTCACAAAGTAAGCAGACCACCCAATGCAAATTCACTGTTTTACATGATTAATTTCCTATGGTTGCATCACTTCTTCATACAGGAAAATATCATGGAGGAGAAAGAGACAGAATTTCAACTCAGAGAGTAAATGGAGAAACTGTATATATTTCTAAAAAACACATGCAGACTTCTGTTCTCACTTTTCCTTTCTTTTTAACTCAGTACTTCACTTCATATCCACCACCTTTTGGAGATATATGAAATGCAGAATGGGTTTTACTGAGCCTACCTTTTCGAGCTTGAATTTGGCATAAAAAATCCTAAAATTTCCTCTGCAATGCTGCTCACTAGCCCTCCTATAGAAGGGCTCCTGTAGGACTGTTTTCCGCTCCTATAGAGTGTGATAATGCTCATGTAGAAGCCCGATAAGCAGAAGGGTTTTAAAACTAACAGAGAGCGACTGCTTCAAGTTTCTGAAGGTGATAGGTAGGTTGTTGCAATCGAGAGCATGACAATGAAAATGAAACAAATTTGATGAAGGCGTTGACTGCAACGCACTTAAGCTTATGGCGTGTTCTGCGGTGACGAGGTGAGGTGGAAAGAAGGGTACGTTATCTTCATCTGGACCGTTGGTCCCTACTCTAGTGCCATTATGATACTTCATTCCACCTACCCACAATCACTTCCATCATTCCCGCTATACGCCACCACCACTACCTGTTTTGAGTTTTTCTTCCCGAGTTGACTGAACACACGTGCTGATTACACCCACTGAATGTTATTTGAATTGGACGAGGCTTGTTTGAACTAGACGAGGGTTCCCAGTTAACTGGCCATCGATTTTGTTTAATCATGACCATCTCAATGGTTCATGTAGTTTATAAATCATATTCATGCAATAGAGGAATAGGTTTAGCCACTTTCCTGTTAGTCGCTACCGTGCTTTGCATGCTCAGAATTTGGCACTCTGTTCATGGATTGTTTCTGTTGTTGGCACTCGTGGCTTCTGAACTGGTAACTTGGCTACCTCATGCTAGTGATCTTCGAATCAGGAATGGCTCCTTACGCGTTGTATACACCTGTGGCTGCACTGACCCTACCTCTGGAGCTTGTTTTTTTAAGGGGATCAACTGTTACAAGAATCCTGCAGGATTTCTTGTAATTACTTCTCCCTCTAAAATTTTTCGCTGAGGTTTGAGTAGGGACTGAAGAGATAGTTGAGGAAGGTTCTGAAGGAAAAGGAAAAATAGTTGGTATGCACTAGGTAAGAAACACGTTAAGGATGCTGTTGTTTTATTCTTCATCATGTTTTTTAAAAAACAAAAGAAATATAATTTTTGTGTTTTCTGTGTAGGGAAGAAAGAAGCGAGTGGAAATGCAGTGGTGCAGGTATGGAATGGAGAGTTGGGGGGATGAATTGTGGAAGGGAGGTCCATAGGTATTCTGGACAAATTTCTAGCCCTCTGATTCTTTTTTGAACTTGATTTCGAGCGCTTTGTGGTTTCTATAGGAGCCTCCTATAGAATGCATAGAGCTTCCTGTAGGACACATAATTTCTAGAACAAGTGAGACCAGGGCCTGGGAAAATACAATGGCAATGGAGAAATGATCTTTCAAGGGTGTATTTAGCCTGGCTATGTCCTTTTTTTTTCTTATGTGACCCTCAAGCAATCTGCAATGCATTCAAAAGAAGTTAGTTTTTCTGTCTTTTTCTCTTTTTACTTTTTTAATGAGACAGTTGGGGCACCTACAAGAGGTTTTCACCCTCACTACCTACCTTGGGCACCTCTAGGAGGTTTTCACCTAGGGATCTTTTATTCTCTTTTTCTTTTGTTTTTTATAGGGTGTGGGTGGAGTGGAGGCAGAGACCTGCTCCACTACCAACATTGTTTTACTCAGATTCTCAATGAATTCTTGCTTGGAGGGGGGCTTCCTGTAGATCTTCAACCTATGCCCATTAATGAGCATGGGATTGGCTTCTTTATCGATGATCTGGATCAGAACTGAACCATTGTCATTGCACTTTTCTACTATGTATGGTCCCCAGCCATCTTGTCCTCTGTTTGCCCTTGAAATCTTTATATCTTGAATCATACAGCAGCGCCCAATCTCTTTCCTGGAATTGTTTTTCTTTGAGGTGTCTGTCATGCCATATTTTCATTTGAAGTTGGACTACCTCTAAGTGGAGAAGGGCTTGCAATCTTTGTTCATCCAATCCATTTAGCTGAAGTAACATTACCTTTTATGCATGGCTGAGATCTAGGTCCGGCTGAGCTGCCATGCTTAGTGTGTTATATTCAAATTCTATTAACAGCAAAGCCTTCTTCCCATAGACCAGCTCATAGGGTGTGAACCCTGTGGTGGTTTTCTAGGTGGTGTTATAGGCCCAGGTGGCCTCAACCAATCAATCTGCCTAATCTTTTCTGTTGCTACTCACTACCTTGGTCAAAATTCCTTCCAAAGCTCTATTAGTGACTTCCACCTGTCCATTTTCTTGTGGATGATAAGGGGTGGAAGTTTTAGGCTTAATTTTGTGGTGTGTGAACAGGTCTTCAATCAGATTGGAGGTAAACTCACTCCCTTGATCTGTGACTAATTCTCTTAGATAGCCAAACTTGTAGAAGATATTCTCTCTCAAAAACTCAGCTACTTTTTCTTCTGTTGCTACCTTGATAACCTTTGTTTCTGCCCATTTTGTAAGGTAATCAGTGCACACAATGATGTAAGATTTCCATTTTGAAGGAGAGTTGACAGCACCCACAAAGTCCATGCCCCACTTCTCAAATGGCTCGAAGGTCACTTGAGGTTGCAGAGCCATCTCATCCCTTGGAGTAGGTTTCCCCATCCTTTGACATCAGTCACATTAGCTGATATATCTCCTGACATCTTGATGAAGAGTGGGCCAATAGTAACCTACTTGCAGAATTTTGAAGGCAGTCCTCTTTGCTGCAAAATGGCCCCCACAAGGCCCATCATGACAGGTTAGGAAAATGTCAAAAACTTCCTCCTCCCTAACACATCGCCTCAAAATCTGATCTAGGCCAAGTTTGAAGAGATTGCCCCCAATCCAAGTGAATGGGGCACTTTTCCTCATGATCTTGCTCTTCTCTTCTGAGGGTAGGTGTGGTGGAAACTGTGCTGAAACCAAGTAATTTGCTATATAAGAAAACCATGGAGAGAGTACTGAGGTAGCAAATAGGTGTTCATCTAGCATTCCATCATCCACCATTCCTTCTTCACCTGCAGGCAGATCTAGTCTAGATAGAAAATCAGCAACAACATTTTCCTTACCCGACTTATCAACAATGGTTAAATCAAATTGCTACAATAAAAGTAACCATCTAATAATACGAGCATTTACATATGGTTTGTTCATTAAATACCTAATTGCAGCATGATCAGTGCGTACGAATGTTTGATAGCCGGTGACGTAGTGTCTAAACTTATTTAGGGAATGGACTATAGCTAGGAGCTCCTTTTCGGTTACAGTGTAGTTTAATTCTGCCTTGGACAAATTTTTACTTACAAAATATATGGCATAAGGCAGCTTCTCATCAATTTTCCCTAAGGCTATTCCTATCACTTTGTTTGAGGCATCTGAATGAATGTGGAAAGGTAGGGCCTAGTTTGGACCTCTCAAAATTGGGGCAGTCACTAGTTTACTTTTCAAGGTATCCAGAGCCTCTTGACAGTTGTCAATCCATATGAACTCATCATATTTCCCCAAAAGACTAAACAATGGATCTTCGATAGTCAATCCATGGAAGTGGGGTAAGGCTGAAGGACTTATGTTTTTCATTTTAGTGTCCCCATTGGTCTCTCGAATAGGAAAGGTACCCTCTATTCTTTCCCCATTTCTTCTAACGTTTTTCCAGCCATGGTCTCAAGAGGAATGGTTTCTTGCTCTTCTTCTACTATAGGATCTTCGTATATCTCTGGTGGTTTAACTATAGGTTTTTCTGGATCACTACCACTAAAGAAGGGAGAAGGGTGACTTAGTGATGTGGTGGGGGTGTTGGGTAGGAATTTTCCTAAATTGTTTCTGTTCCTACGAGGCATGAAAGGAAATCTCTTTTTGGGTGATTTTTGTTTTCTTTTCTCTACTTGTACCTACAAAACTAAAATGGATTGAACAACAGATTGCAACTAACTGAAATGAATCTTGCTGAAATGAAATTGCAGAATTGAAATGGAAGCAAGGAAATGACTAATCTACTTTGTTGGGACGGAAATTGCAGAATTGAAATGAAAGCAGGAAATGACTAATCTACTCTTGCTGAAATGGAAATTGCAGAATTGAAATGAAAGCAAGAAATGCCTATTCTACTCTTGCTAAAATGGAAATTGCAGAATTGAAATGAAAGAAGGAAATGCCTAATCTATGCTTGCTGAAATGAAATTGCATAATTGAAATGAAAGCAGGAAATGCCTAATCTACTTTTGCAGAATTGAAATTACAGTATTGAAATGGCAAAATTGAAATGAAACAACTACTCTACTTTTGTTGAAATAAACTACTTAGCAGAATGTTGCAGTAAAAAATAGAAGAAAAGCAGTAATCACAAAATACTCTGACGCTTCCCTGACAATGACGCCAAAGAGAATGCTGAGCTCCAGTATTGTAGCAATAATGCTGCAACTCATGGGGCTTCCTTCTTTACTTTTATCAACCTGGTAGTTCGTAACAAACTTGGAAGCGACGGTGTTGTATGCACAAGTACTAGCTCTTACTGCAGACTGTCACTTGATCAGCTAGCGCAAGTTCGCTAGGAGCTTAAGCCAACTTTTATGAGTTCTCAGAAGAAGCTTTAACTATGATAAAAGAAAACTAACTCTACATGGGCTATTCTATTTGCAGAAAGAGAAGGAAAACTGAAATGTAACGCAAACCCTAACAAACCCTAATTTACCTATTAACCCTACTTTTGCAAGAAAAGAGATGAAAACTGATTAAATGAGTGTCATTAACTACTGAAAAGGTAAATTGCATTTATTCAAGCTACTTCTGAAAATAAATGAGAAGAAAACATCTTTTTGTGCTTTTCAGTGTTTTTATGTGAAATTATTATGCTTGTGATTTATCTGGTTGTGATTGTGCAGAGGTTTGGCGATGAAGGAAGATGGAGTTGGTTGTTGTAGAGGTAGAGGAAGGTGTGGAGAAGTCATAAGAATCCCCTAGCACCCTTCTGAAAGCTTTCATAGCGATCAGACTTCGAAAAATCACTCCCAGGAGATTCTACAGGAGGCTGCAGGGGATCTACAGGAGGAGGCCGAGAGCTATTTCTGGAGTTTTGAAGGTAGAAAAATGATGGGAAAGGGGAACTGAAGGCTATATGAAGGTGTTGAGGTGTCTAAAACTTGTCAAGGAAGATCAAGGACGAACATGATGTTTGGATTTGTTCCAATGGCAAGAAAGTGGCTTTATGGAAGAAAACACAGAAATTAGGGCAGATTGGCGAAATGTTGCGAATGAGCTGGGAAATCTATGAAAAGTGAGTTGGTGCTAGCTGTTCTACAAATTTATGGTGAGCTGAGGTGTCCTACAAGAGATTTGCACATCTACTTATGAAAACTGACCAAAGAAAGAACTAACTATACCATGAAAACAGAACTTTGTCTAGCTTGACCTAATTTCTGACCTACAAACAGAAAATGTTGAATAGTAACCTATGAATAGAAAATCATGCAGAGATATCTATGGTAAAATAATAGGAAATGATTTGAGCAACTGAATCTGAACCAATATCAATCTTTCCAAATCAAGTTATCACACTAGCAGTTGCATGGAAGAGCAAAAACTGTGTTTTTGGTGGCAGTAGAAGTGCCTTGACTTTAAATCATAGTCCCAAGAAGGGAGAAAGGAGATAAAGACCTACTGTTGGAATTTTTGAATCTTATTCTAACACTGCAGTAACCTACTTGAGAAACTGAAACAAGAACAACTATACTAACCATCAAAAGCAACCTAATCTAACAAAGTAGAATGAATCTATGCAACAGAAATTAACTCATGAACTGAAGCAAAAACATATAAGTACATAGTGGGAGGTGTTGGGAAGCTTGGGTTGGGCCCTAACCCAAGAGCTTTAGCCCTCTGAAAGAGATCAGTGCTAGCTCAAAAACTGTTTCATCTTCATTATCAAAAATAGCAATTACATTACATAAACTGTTCTAAAAAAGGAACTCGAAAATGAGCTGAACACAATGCTGCACCAAAGTGTGAAAGTCTACTAATAACTGGCTAACCTATTGAGGTTCTAGGCCTCCTTATTTATACAAATGGAGTCCTCGAACAGTCCTCCTAAATCAAGGAACTTGACTTCCTATAACTGGAGATAAACAACAATCCTACTTTACTTGCTTGGTTGCCCCTTGGAATCATTAATGTGGACTTTTGTGCTCTGATTTGCTAATGGAGAATTTGAGGAAAGGGGTCATAAATGAAGGAGACACCCCCCCTACAAGTCCTCTTCAATATTTTCCTTGAGTTTTGGTTTCCATTTGCTCATAAATGCCTTGACTTTGTCCAAAATTGACCAAAATATCTGCATAAGGAACATATTAGGCTACATGGAAAAATGACTAACCCATTTCAATCTATTAGCATAAATATATTCAAAAGCATGCAATAACTAATGAGAATGGTGGATTAAGTTGAAATAAGAGGCAGAATGAGCCCATATAATTACCCATTTCTGGGGCTCATCAATTGGTATGTAGAATAGAATGGGATATATTCAATAGTGTATGGTACTATAAAGCCGCCCCCCTATTATATAGGATTCCCTTAGACAAATTGGTACTTCATGAAATTGCATACCAAGTGGTGAATAAAGTCAGAGGATCATTTTTAAGAGATAATAATTCACCATGCCCCCAATGTATTTTTACCTAATATTGTATGTACTCAGGGACATGAAATAAGTGCAAGAAAAGACTAAAAAACTAGTACTTTTCTTTTTTGGTGACTTGAGGTATCAAAGGTATGACCCTCTACTATTTGCAAATAACCATTTACAATCTTGCAAGTATATGTAGGAATACCATCCAGATACTTGGATAGATGAATAAATACCAAAATTACCCACCAACTATGATGATGTATTATTTAGGGCGAGGAATGACACTCAACAAATGTAATTGGAACATATTTGATATAGAAATTGGGAGAGAAAATAAAGAAAAAGAAAGACTAGAGGAAGAAAATGAAACTTTGACATTGAGAAGAGAAGCCTAGGAGTTATCCATGAGGAAATAAATAGAAAAGAAACTAAAAGAAGATGAAGAAATATGGGAGAAAAAAGGAATAAAAAAGAGGAAGAGGAACTGAAGAAGATAAGAAGAAAGAAGATGAGAAAAATTCATAAATAGAAGTTCAGTCCAACCAAACACAAGAAGCTATCCCGACCAATGATTCAATGGATACAGAAATCCCCTAGACATCAATTACAACAATAATGGGAGGATATTTTACTCTAAGTGAGATGGGAATGACTCTCAACAAATGTAACTAGAACATAAATGCAATAGAAACTGAGAGAGAAAATAAAGAAAAAGAAAGGCTAGAGGAAGAAAAGGAAACTTTGAGATTGAGAAGAGAAGCCTCGGAGGTATCCATGAGGAAATAAATAGAAAAGAAATTAAAATAAGATGAAGAAATATGGGAGAAACAAGAAGAATAAAAAAGAGGAAGAGGAAGAAGAAGATAAGAAGAAAGAAGACGAGTAAAGTTCCTAAATAGAAGTTCAGTCCAACCAAACACAAGAAGTTATGCCAACTGATGATTCAATGGATACAAAAATCTCCTAGACATCAATTACAAAAATTATGGGAGGATATTTTACTCTAAGTGAGATAGGAATCACACCCACAAGATCCCGAAAGGTAGTGAACCTTAATTTCTATAGATGTGATAGAACCTTAGGAATGATTGAGGGAAAATAAGAAAACTTTGTTGGTGTTTGTAGGTTTTAACCTTGTACAGAAATTACCTGCATACAAATTCTAGAACACAGAAATAAACAATGCAAGAGCATAACACATATACACAGAGACTTTCCCCTGGATCCCAAAACTTGGATTACTAGCTTCATTTTTCATTATTATCCTTTCAATGTTATAATACATATTTATACATGCTGAAGCATCCAATACCATGGACTGAAAACCATCGCGGCCAAAAACATGTGCGAAAATCATGCACAAAACCATAGGTGGGTCTACCCATCCTAACATAGGGTCCAAAACAAAAAATTTCTGGAGCGCTGCCCCAAACCCCATAAAGTGGGGTTACGGGTACACCTCAAACCCCCTATGACCCCTCCCCTGCTACACAATCGG